>JAODAL010041038.1:0-36295 GCA_025379985.1 Phyllomedusa bahiana
ACTACATAAAATTTCAATCCTAATCTAACTAAATTGGAAGGATCACAGCTAATGTAGAGGTTTCTCTGTGCAGAAATAGACTAATTTCGCTGAGCTGTTTGCCACAGGCAGAGCGCAGGTCCTATCCTATGAGATGCTGAGAGACACTGAGGCTGAAACAGGAAACGCTGTTCTATGTAAAACGAGGTCATGTGATTTTTTCCAGCCAATCGCAACCATTACACATCCCAGTCATGACGTCGCACACACATCTCACCCTGCTATATTCTGTAATCTGATTTGCTGGCCGCCAAAATTACAGGAAGCGCCGACAATGGCGCGATCTTAATAGATGATGCTCAGATTTTAACCTTAATTATCGCATGATCTGGAAATTTCAATCACCATAAAAACCTTGCCGATTTCAACTTTGTCGATAAAATTCGCTCAACACTAGTCCTCGGTCGTAGTTAACTTGTTAACTGACACATTGTACCAGAGTGGTGTTACTCCAATGTGTAGCTATATTTTTGGCTGGATGATTTTAAACATAACCAATAAAGATGATTTATTTAATTGGACAGTTCTACTCCTTAGATGTGTAGCTGGTTCATCTGTTTGTGAATTACATTGGGAATCGTGGTGTGATTCTACCGTGCTCCATCCTGGAAGTTTCAAGACTTCAACTGATTTATTTTCACTGGACGATATCATCTATGTATAGTTCTGTTCTTGTTTTTATACAGAATTATAGGCTGAAGAAGGGCTGTCACATGAAAGTTTGCTTTTCTTCTGTAATTCATGTACAATATGGCATTTTTCAAACATTCAATAATTCACCTATTTTTGGAACGGCGACTGAACTTTTCATGAGTGACTATTATTCTATTCCAGTTTGTCTTTGTTGTTACAACTATTGGGACACACACACAATATTCAACAGTTCTGACATCTCAACCTAGGTGATCTGCTGAAGTGAAAAAGCAAGTTTGTGACAAGTGGGGATAACAGGCATGTTGACAAACCGGAGGCATCACACTCCACTAGATTAGATTTTTGAGGTTTCATTTTTCCTAAAAAATTTTGCTTTCAGTCTTCTATGAATCCCACATGCCACAGATTGGAGTTATCTGCTTGAATATTTAATCATTTGTACATCATAGACACCTGCTACTTCCTTGATTTGCATAAGCTTACGTCCTTCTTGGTGTTGCAATTTCAGCACCACGTGTAAATCACAATATCAATTTAAAGGTGTTCACTAGGAAAACTTGCATCTAAAAGCTGTTACTTGCGTATTAATCAGCAGCATCTATTCACAGATAGCCCTAGGCTTTGTACGTTGAAGTAGCTGCAGGCATTGAAGCAATCTCTGCACAATAAAAAGAGTTCAGTGTAAGAGAGTGGTCTCAGTCATCAGTAGAAAACTGACAAATGGTTAAGAAAAGCTTATCAAAGTACACAGTCTTGTAAGCTTTCTAAGACATAAGGTGACATGTGTGAATGCCTTGACAGTGATACTTCTCAGTAAGTTAGTGTTACATTTATTGGTATGTAAGAAAGTGTCTCACAGCACTTTATAAATATGTCCAGTTGTGAACACATTTATGCACCAAAAACTGGCGCATAGAGTGTCTGCGCCAAAATTTGTCTCAGCCTCGCAACTATGAAATTGGTATGGATTAGTCCGACACTTTTGCGTCACATTCTGTTGAGCCACATTCATAAATGTGTCTAAGCATTCAAATCTGGCACGACATGTGTTTCCCCCCATAGAATTGATGCACATGCACCACTTTTTGACGTACGACACTTGATACATCTGTCAAACAGGTGCTATGACAGGTTTTTTTTGGCTCAAAGCATAAAAGAAAACTGGCACATCACCCATTATTTTCAATGTATTTGCCACTAGAGAAATAATATGGCTAACAGGAAAAAGTTGTCATAGATATGGGGAATTGTTTTGCTGATTGCCTGGCCATATTTTTAAGTTCAGGTTATAGATGATTTGCCTTTAACCAAATTTTATAAAAGTGCACACAGTGCTGCTTTATTTTTCCATCTGATGATCTCATAAACCTACCAGCCCCACATACTGTTAGGCACCTCATGGGTCATCTATCTCATGGCTAATTTCTATCTCATATCTTTGAGATCCAATCATTACCATATGTACGAACCACGCCATATACCATCTACAGGTTAAGATAAAAAAAAAACTCCGAAACAAATGCTTTTTTTTCTGCTTCCTTGTTTACAATTTTTCTTTGCAAACTAAAGAGTCAATTTAATACATACAGGCCTAAATCAAGATACAGTACAAAGTGAGTAAAGAAGTTTCCCGCTGCTTCTTGCTATAAACAAAGGGGTTGATCTTTACCACCCAGTAAGGGAAAATGAATAAACAGGTGCTTAACTGCTGAGAGTGAAAATCAAATATATACAAACACCGAAAAGTCAAGAGTGAGACACTGAAAAGATCTATGTGCATATCTGATTATTTATAGAATTGTTACTGTGTATTCAAGAGCTTGTAAGGCTATGTCTACACAGCTAAAGTAAAAATACCGTCAGAAATTCAACAGTATTTTAACTTTGCCGCACCAAGGTATTTGGCGCAAAAAAACACAGTCGAACTTCATATTCCCGACGGCCCCGATTCCTGATGGGAATCCGATGAGAATCCGGAGGAAGATAGTACATGTTCTATCTGCCGTCAGACAGCCAATGGCTTCAGTAGAAAACCCCCAGTAGAAAATCTATGCTGTGTAAACTACAGCGTGGGTTTTCTATTGAGGCATACACAGCAATGGGTTGCAGTTGGATTTTCGGCCGATTCTAAATACTGAATCTGCTGAAAATCTGATGAGAATCCAGTGCTGTGTAGACATAGCCTAATAGTTCTCATACAGTTGTAAGTGGGGTAAAAAAAATCACATCTTCTGCCACATAAAGACAGTAGATATACCACTTTAAGAAACTGTTCATTGTTCTTGTACTGTTAATGCTATATTTACTAAATATGTGAAGTACATATTGTATAATTTATCGTACTAAATCTAAAAGTTGTTAACATCACTGTAACATCGTAATAACTCAATTTACAGTATTTTAGTATTTACAGTATAAATGGATAATACAGAAATTGTTCTCAGGAACTTTTTATACCTTGGCCTGTAACCATTAAAAGGGGGCATTTATAGGAAAGAAAGATTCACCATCGTTGTAGACATGGGTTCTCTAGTGTACGAGCATTGAGAATATGGAACCCTCTTCCGAAGATGGCTGAATCATTGAACAAGATCGAGAATGGCCTTTCTCGAAAATATAATATTATAAGTTATTATTGCTAGATTTTGAACATGGGGCATTGAATAAGGGACTTATTCTGACTGCCTTGCTAAGAGTTGGAATGGAATTTTTTCCAGCATGGGCCGCTGGCCTCTGCCTCAAAGGGTTTTCTGTTTTCTTCTGGATCAACATGTTACGATGTTAGGTTAGGCTTAGTAGGACCTTAAAAACTATGTAGCACATTGTAGTTAAGTTATCATAAGATGTTAAATGTCTTTTTAATATTTTATGACATTAGGGGGCTTACAACTTTAGTAGCAGTTTTCAAATTTTCAACAAAATTCGCAACCCAGATTTTTTTAAAGGAACCGTCAGGTTCTGACGTACATTTGCGGGGTCTGTGTTCCAGACACTTTCATAAATGATTTTATCTATGAAACTGTATTTTTTAAAGTGTTTAAAACACCATTTAGAAAGTTTGTTAACTTTTTAGGTGTTTCACATAAATTAAAGCGGATTTAAAGTGGAGAAGTTTCAAAATTTCACTTTTTTTGTAGATTTTACATTTTAATCTGTAATTTACTAAAACACAGTAGATGTCACCAGGAAAATGCAAAATATGATTGATCTCCCGATTCTGCCAAATGTGGCTCTAGTGCGGCATTTGACTCAAGCACAAACCATAGAATAGGAGGTGCACCTATTGGACTTTTGGGTCTCATTTTCATTAGGATATTTATTAGGTGCCATTACAGTTTTGCAGACATTCTAAGGTGCTAAAACTTAATAAACATCCCTAAAAGGCACTCATTTTAGAAACTAAACCCATTAAGGAATGCATTCAGAGGTGTAGCAAGTACATTGATCCCACAGATGTTTCACAAATTATTTTACCAAAAATGAAAAAAAAATAAAAAATCTAATAATATGCAGTTTTAGCTGAGAATGTTTTATTTTCACATCCTGGAAAAAGCCCCCCGAAATTTTTGTATAAGTTTTTCCAGGTTTAGCAATGCCTTATATGTGGGCATAAACTGCTGTTTGGACACATAGTACGATGTATAAAAGAGGGAGCGCTATTTTGCTTTTGGAACGCACATTTTTTCGGTGTCATGTCACATTTGTAAAGCCCTCAAAGTACCAGAACAGGTGAAACCCTCCAGAAGTCACCCCATGTTGGAATCAACACTCTTGGGGGAATGCATCTAGGATTGTATTGTGCATTCAGGGCTCACATGTATTTTACAGTTTTTTAAGCACTGTGAAAACAGAAATTTCGCCATTGTGTTTTGGGCTACATTTTTGCATTCACAATGCAGTATCAATGACATGATAACTTTACCATGTGGGTGTCATGGACTGGCAGGGATGCACACAAAGAAACAGACAAGTGAGGCCCTGATACTGGTGCCAGCCTCTGTCCCTGCCTTTTGGGGAACCCGACTCCTTAACAGGTCGGCCCCAACCAGATGACTGATAACTGCACTGACCACAGTGAAACACAAACAGAGACAAACAACCACAGAACAAGTAAACATAGTCAGGCAGGCCAGGGTCGGTAACACATGGGCAGCAAAGAACAGAATCGTAAGGGAGAGAGTAACCGGAATCCAAGCAAAGGTCAGAGTTAATACAGAAGGTAACAAAAGAGAGCAGGCGAACTGTAGGGCAATGAGCAAAAAGTTGGGGGTGTTTCAGGCACAATCATGACAGTGGGTCAGTACAATTACAACAACATCACGTGTATATAGTTTTTTATCTTTTACTACTATCACACAATAGCAATGCTTTTATAAAAAAAAATTATATCTTCATAATCTGACAGTCATTTTTTTTATTATTCTGTATATGCAGCTGAATAAGGTTTTTCGTTTTGTTGGATGAGTTGATGTTTTTATTGGTAGCATTTTGGGGTTCATATGACTGATCACTTTTTATCAAGGATTTTGGGAGGAGTGATGAACAAAATACAGCAATCCTGGGAGTATTTTTTTATTTTTTACTGTGGTCACTGCCTTTACACAATAAAAACACTTTTATTTAAGAAAAGAAGAAAACATGTTTTTATATAGTCATAACTTATTTTATCTTTATGTACACATGAGCTGTGCAGGGCCTTTTTTTGTGGGATGAGTTGACGTTTTCTTTGGTATCATTTTGGGGGGACAGGACTTTTTGATCGCCTTTAATTTTGGAAGGCAAGATGAAAATACAGCAATCCTGGTAGTGTTTTTATTAAAATTTTTACAGTACATTTTTTAATGTTGTAGCACATTAAAAATAAAGGGTGACATGTATGAAATTTGTCATGGGGATGCCAAATTGAATGCAAATAAAAAAGGCATACAATGCGCCTGACTCATATACCCACTCTACAGCGGGTCATAAATCAGGCGCATTCCAGTGCTCGGGCAACAGTTCAGATCAGGTATAACACTTTGAAAGTAATATACCTGTTCCGACTGTAATGCGCCTAGAAATGCCGTAGCGAAGCTATAAATATGTAGCTTCGCTACGGTTCTAGTGTGAATGGGGCTCCGCTTGGTATCGGGCTAAAAAGACGCAATATATATGGCGCAGCCCCATTCATACATGTCACCCAACGTGTGTTGTTGAGTAAAACAAAGTCTATGCATTGGTATCTTCTGATAGTCATAACTTTTGCATTTTTTCATATATGGAGTTGTGTAAGAGCTTTTTTTTGTGGGGCATACTGCAACCACTTAAGGGTTTACACAACCTTTTGATTGATATTTATTCCATTTTATGTGCAGTAGGATGAACAAAGATCACAATTTTGCCTTTTTTTTACGGCGTTCATCGTGTGGGTTAAATAACATGATTTAATAGACAAGGTTGTTATACATGTGGCGATATCAAATGTGCTCTTTTTATTTGCATTTGTAACAAGAAAAGGGTAGTTGTGCATCTTTAGTTTTGTGTGTGTGCATATATTTTACTAATTCATTTGTCACTGTTTTAATTTTTACACTTTTTACACTAGAGTCAGTGATCTTTTGATCGCTGCTACAGTACATAGTAGCACTATGCTGTACTTCTGTGCATTGTAACTATCAAACACCTCAGGCATGGCCGGGCCTGGTGACGTCACAGACAACTCAGAAGGTTGTCATGGAAACACCTCGGGATTGCAATTAGAGATGGGCGAATTTCTCAAAAATTCGATTCGGTCACTTCGCCGAATTTCCCGACAAAATTAAATTCGGTCCGAATTACTTTGGGACGAATCACGTTAAAAAGCAGCTATTTCCAGGCTGCACTGAGCCTGCAGGGTGCTGTAGAATGTTGTGCCATGCTTAAATATGCAGAGGGAGCTTGGTTTGGTCTTCATACAATGTTGTGTTTTAGTATGACACGCACATGACTGCCGCCGCTCTTAGAATCGCTTCACTATAAAAACTGACCAAAAAACTCAAGGGAATGTAGCCTGAAAAAAGCTTTGCCAGTAAAAAGCTGGAAAAAAACAACTGAGAGCTCAGGTGGCAACATAGTTACAGAGTGTGAGGTGACGGCGGCAGCCACAGCAGTATGAGGTCAGAGAGTGGCAAAAAGACATTCTGGAGGGGGCAAAAAGGAGTAGGCCACAGAGTGGCAAAAATGACACAGTGTGGAGGTTACGGCAGCAGCCACAGCAGCAGCAATGAGGTCAGACAATGGCACACGACATTCTGTTGGTGTCAAAAACAGGAGTAGCCAAAAGATTGGAAACAATGACAAAAGTGTGGAGGTCACGGCAGCAGCAGCATGAGGTCAGACAGTGGCACAATGACATTCGGAGGTGGCAAAACAGTAGTAGGCCACAGGTGGCACAAGGGACAGAGAGTGGAGGTGACGGTGGCAGCAGGATCAGTTCAGACAGTGGCACAATGACGTTCTGGAGGTGGCAAAAACAGGAGTAGGCCACAGAGTGGCACAATGATAGAGAGTGGAGGTGACGGCGGCAGGAGCAACAGCATGAGGTCAGAGAGTGGCACAATGACACAGTGTGGATGTCACGGCAACAGCAACACAGCACACCCATGAGGTCATAAAGTGGCACAATGACAGAGTGTGGAGGTGGGTGGCAATACCATCCCTGGTAAGATGGTTGTTGGCAGATTGAGAAACTGTCAGCAGATGTGTGGGCATCAGGCGGGTGGCCATCAGAATAGTGGCTGGGGCAGGTAGCTTGAACCCAGACTCATTTCTCACAGTTTGGGTGAGGCGTCAGGGCTGATGTAGTCTGATGCCTAAGGCATCTGTGTGGGGAAAATTTCCTGGCCGATCCACGCCTGATTCATCTTGACAAAGGTCAGTCGTTCCACATTTCCCGTGGACAAGCGGGTTCCCCTTTGGGGGTAACGATGGCCCCCGCCGCACTGAACACCCGCTCTGATGCCCACACTACCGGCCGGGCAGGACAGCTTCTCCACTGCAAACTCGGCAAGTTGCGGTCACACATCCAGTTTGGCTGCCCAGTATCCAGCGGATCTTCTAACTGGGGGGGCAGAGTGCTGTCCAAGTAGGCCACCACCTGTTGGTTCAGGGTCTGCTCCAGGTCCTGCTGCTGCTGCTGGCGACTGCCCTCCTCACTAGGCGGGTGAAGGAAGCTGCTCATCAGTGACTCCAACTTAGTTTGCTGCTGATGGAGCTGGTACTGCTCCTACCCGCCCACCATCCCCCAGCAGCCAGGGCATAGTACGTGAGCGCTGAAGAACCCCCCGGCAAGCTGTCAGAGGAGGGACGATGCCACACATAGGCAGCGGCAACTGACTACGGAGGATTCCCTATAGTATATGAGTTTGTCCTCCCTCGCAATAGCTGGGAAAAAGGCTCCCCTTTTGGACCGGTAGCGAGAGTCCAATAGGGTGGAGAGCCAGAGTCAATCCCTCTGCCCGGGTGCTGACTATTCGGCGTAACTACCAGGCAAATCAGCATGCTGCGGGCAATCTGCACAAGTGACTCCGAGGGGCTCCCTGCCTCCATCTTTCCCCTGGGATACTGCCACGTTGCTTGCGGGTCATCCCGCCTCATCTTCCTCATCTCCAAACTACCTCCTCCAGCTGCTCCTCCTCTTTTGTCACCTGGGTAGAAAATCCACTCAATTCACCAGACAATGGGTTCTGCTCCAATGTCCTCCTTCTCCTCCCCCTCCCCCTCCAATTTCAGTCCCCACCGGACTCATGTGGCTGCGAGATGTAGGTCGCCATGTCTCCAGTCCCCTGCCCAGACAGATTTTTCAGCATCTGTTCCAGGACATGAAGCAGTGGGAAAGACGTTATTCATCCCGTAGTCCTGGCGGGCTGACAAATAACGTGGCCTCCTCGAATGCCCTCAACAAACGGCAGGTGTCACGCATGAGCTGCCACTGGCTGACATCAATGTTACACAGGGGAGTACTCCTGTCCGCCTGGATCATCAAAAAAATCGTTAATGGCCTTTCTCTGTTCATACAGTCGGTCCAACATGTGCAGGCTGGAATTCCAACGGGTGGAAACATCGCATATCAGAGTGTGTTGGGGGAGGCCTTTCTGCCGCTGCAACTCGAGGAGGGTGTTCCTGGCTTTGTAGGAATGGATGAAGTGCACGCACAGTTTCCTGGCCATTTTCAGAATCTTCTGAAGATCGGTGGAAGACTTCAGGAACCTTTTCACAACCAGATTGAACACATGTGCCATGCAGGGCGCATGGACCATCCCTCCTCGGTGCAGCGCGGACACCAATGTTACTCCCATTTCCGTCACCATGGTTCCGATTTGCAGTTGGCGCGGAGAAAGCCACACATCGATTTCTTGCTGCATGACGCGAAGCAGTTCTTCACCTATGTGTTGGCGTGCGGCAATCCATCTCGTCTGTCTGTAATGCCGTGTTTGGAATAAAGAAAATCGTTTATCAAGTTGGTGAGTGCCGCTGACTCCTCTTCTTCTGCTTGTGGATTTAAGCTGTTTCTTTTAAAGCTGAGCACCGCCAGAAGATTTATAGTGTGGGGTTCCACTGTGTAGCTATATAAGTGCAGCCAGCTTGCATTAACCCGTTGGTGCCCTCCCCTTACCTCTCTTAGTGGATTGATCCTCCCCTGTGTGACTTCGTTCGCCGAGGCAAGCCATTTGTAGAAATGTGTGACACCACTGTTCCCTACACATGTGGTATGATGGAGCAGTACTTGTGGAGGCTGAGATGGTGGTGGTGGTGGAGGAGGAGGAGGCGGACATTGGCGCAGGAGCCGCAGTGTGACAACGTGGAGGAGAAAGCGGCGTCTCCTGTCCAAGTTGTTGGTGTGCCTGGGCAGGACGCACATTCACCCAATGGGCCGTAAAGGACATGTACTGGCCCTGACCGTAGTTACAGCTCCAGACGTCCGCGCTGCCGTGCACCTTGGAACAAATCGATGAGCTCAAGGACTGGCCCACTTTCTGTTCTACATATTTATGAAGTGCTGGTACTGCCTTTTTGGAAAAGAAATTACGGCTTGGAACTCTCCATCTCGGCTCGGCACAAGCCATTAGTTCTCTGAATGGTGCAGATTCCAAGGGAGGGACTGCAGTACCAACAACTTGGACAGGAGCTCGGTCAGCTGCCGCACCTTAGGATGGTTGGAGGCATACTGTTGTCTCTTTGCAATCGCCTCGCTGAACGACTGCTGGCGCCATGAGTAGCGAGGAGCAGGAGCATCTGGACCGGGAGATGATGGCAAAGAGAAACAGCTCCCTTCTGCAGAGGTGGTGGAGCCTTGACTGGCTGCAATGGCATGCGTGCCACTGGCCGCTGCTGCTGCTGCGGCGGCAGGATGGACCACCACATCTGAGCCACGTTTCTCCCAGGCCACTGGATGGTGACGCTGCATGTGTTGACACAGGGCCGTGGTGCCAACGTTAGCTCCCTGGCCACGCTTCACTTTCTGCCCACAGATTCTACATATACCCATATTCGGCTCCTCCGGTGTCTTAGCAAAGAACTGCCACACCGCCGAGTAGCTTATTTTTCCACCAACGCTCCGCACTGAGTGACTACTTCCACCGCTGCCTCGCTTAGCCCCTGTGCCACTACTTTTTTGGACCTGCGAAGCGTGTTTTCTACCCCGTGGCCGCTTGGCTCCCAACCTCACACTGCTGCTACCCTGCTGACTCACGGCCACACGATCCACTTGCTGGCTGCGCCGCTGCCTGATGCGCAAGCTGACGCCCTCTTCTCCTGACGATGATGAAGCCCTTGCTTCACCCGGCTCCCAAGTGCGGTGGGCTACATCATCATCTATTTGTGTTTCATCGACACTGCTGTCTTCATCACCGGTCTTGGTATGCAGAGGCTGACCCCTCACAACATGACCTCCCATGCCACTCTCCACATCTATACTTTGCCGCCTACTGCAAGAAGCAGGGGATATTGGCCCCATTTCTTCGCTGCCAAGTAGCTGCTGACTGCCCTCCTCAAATTGTTCATCCTCGCTATATAGTGGCGCTGAGCCCAGACCACTGTAACGGTGCGGTGCTGACAGATGTGTGCCGAAGCGCCAATCGCAGAAATCTAGGTGTGGATCCTCAGGGCCCACCGCAGGCACAGATGGCAGATGCAGGCAGGGGGTAGCCGAAGTGCAGGTCCTGTTAGCTGGCGCTGGAGCGGAGTCCGGGCACCGCGGGTGTAGCCGTAAACGGGTGACAGGCCAGGTATAGTCTTGAACGTAAGGCACAGTCCCAGGATGGTAACAGATTAGATAAGGTGCCAGGGAACAGCAGGTGTAGCAGACAGGTACAGCGGCAGTGTACAGCAGTACCAATAAACGTATGGCTGAAATGTGAGACAGCAGCAGAACAGCAGCCAAGGGGTCAAGCTCTTGTGCTGGGTAACAACAACGAACTGACCTAGAAGACAGGGAGGAAGTTCGTTATATAGCCAGAGGTCAGGGGTCACTTAGCAGGAACAGGAACACTGTGTCTTTAAATATGATGCAGTGCCGCGCGCGTGCCCCTAGAGGGAGCACGTGTGCAGACAGGATGCCAGGGAGCTGGAGGAAGCACAGGTGAGAGACCAGAGCCAGGGAAACCAGAGGATGTCGCAGCAGCAGCTGGGACACAACCGACACGGGCACGCTGCGAGTCCATAGCAGGGACCGCGGCGTGAACCGTGACAACCACATAGATCTCTGGCTGAGGGAACCGGATGGGACAGAGGCGGGTTGAGGACAGATGAGGGCCGTTGACCCGCTCCCGGGCCATGCCAACTAAGGGTTGTGTCTGATGATCCCACTGACTCTTGGCTGGGGTTGTCAGATGTCATCTGGGAGGAAGTGGATGACCTAGTCAACCAATCAAGAACCATTGGGTTGCTGGTCAACACACGGCCGCTAGATGACAGCAGCAGTTGTGGCCTCACCGAGTGACCCCTGCTGCGACGTCCCCTTGCTGTGCTGTGACCTGGGCCTGCTCCAGGAATGTTTGTGCCACTGCCACTCGCATGGAAGAGCCTGCCACCTCTCTGTCTGACATACTGATTGTTCTAAAATGTACAGACACTGTTTGATGAAGATATCTGTATATGATAAATACACACCCTGTGTTTGACTCCAAATGAACCCACTAAGAAGCTTGGGTAACCCTTATATAAATTGCGCTCCACAAATGGGCAGGAAAAATTGACTTGTATGTGCCGTTTAAAAACTCTGTGTATTTTACTGAATATAAAAGCACAAACAGGCTTAATTATCCTTTGGATATGAATTATGCTACAGAATTTCTTCTGTGGCGGTGAAAAACAAAGTTTCTTTTACTGAGTACAACTGCAGAAAAATACTTAGTTAACCCTTGGATGTAAATTGCGCAAAAGAATTGAGCAGCCAAAAACTACCAGCTTTGTAGCGTGTTACAATGGCGTGTATTTTACGCTACACAACAAGAGAAAAACTTGTAATTAACCTTCGGTTATGGATTATGCTACAGGAAAAATGTCTTTTTAGTGGTGAAAAAGACGGTTTCTTTTAGTCACCACAGCAGCAGAACAACGCTTAATTAACCCCTGGATGTAAATTGCACAAAAGAATTGAGCAGCCAAAAACTACCAGCTTTGTATCGTGTTACAATGGCGTATATTTTACGCTACACAACAAGAGAAAAACTTGTAATTAACCTTCGGTTATGGATTATGCTACAGGAAAATGTCTTTTTTGCCGGTGAAATAGACGGTTTCTTTTAGTCACCACAACAGCAGAACAACGCTTAATTAACCCCTGGATGTAAATTGCGCAGAAGAATTGAGCAGTCAAAAACTACCAGCTTTGTAGCGTGTTACGATGGCGTGTATTTTACGCTACACAACAAGAGAAAAGCTTGTAATTAACCTTCGGTTATGAATTATGTTTTTTTGGCGATGAAAAAGACGGTTTCTTTTAGTCACCACAGCAGCAGAACAACGCTTAATTAACCCCTGGATGTAATTGCACAAAAGAATTGAGCAACCAAAAACTACCAGCTTTGTAGCGTGTTACAATGGCATGTATTTTACGCTACACAACAAGATAAAAACTTGTAATTAACCTTCGGTTATGAATTATGCTACAGGAAAAATGTATTTTTTGACGGTTAAAAAATAAGGTTTCTTTTAGTCACCACAACAGCAGAACAACGCTTAATTAACCCCTGGATGTAAATTGCGCAGAAGAATTGAGCAGTCAAAAACTACCAGCTTTGTAGCGTGTTACGATGGCGTGTATTTTACGCTACACAACAAGAGAAAAGCTTGTAATTAACCTTCGGTTATGAATTATGCTTTTTTGGCGATGAAAAAGACGTTTTATTTTAGTCACCACAAAAGCAGAACAACGCTTAATTAAACCCTGGATGTAAATTGCGCAAAAGAATTGAGCAACCAAAAATGGAGTGGTATTTGTATTGTAAAAACGCTGTTTCTTTAAATGAATACAACAGTAACAGGCTTAGATAACCCTTGGATATACAATGTGCTGTGAGCAGATAGCATTAAAATGTATATGTAGCTGCACTGGACGCACACTGGACTTCAGATCCAATACCCCACAAAATCTGAAATAGAACGTTAAGAGAAGCAGTCTCTGAGACAAGCTGTGACACCCCCAAAAATTGCTGTATAAAAATGAGTTCTTTAGTACGAGATAGCATTAGCAGCCATGGCAGCACCTTCCCTCATCAGTACAGTGAAAGCGGTATGAGCTCCCAGCGTCGCGCCCAGACTTATATAGTGCAGTGACGTCACAGAATCCCGCTGGTCTCTGATGTGCTTCATCTCTGCACATGTCATGTAGGCTATGCCCTTCTTCCTCCCAGTGTTCTTCGCCTCATGTAATGCCATGTGCTCGCAGCCATTTTATCAATCAAAAGCACACTTCATTCACGTGAAGTACCCCAAACTTCGACTTCGTTCCGAACCGAAGTTTTCCTGAAATTCTAAACTAATTCCACTTCGTTAGAATCAATTCAACCATCTCTAATCGCAATGCGGGTGCTGATGGTGACAGAAGGACCTCCCTCTTTCTGTCTTTACCTTACTACAACATCTAAGGGGTTAATCGGACATGAAGCTAGCTGTAATATGCAGCTGGTTCCATGCGTCAATTGTGCAGGCTCTGCTTATGAGTCTGCATGATGTCCTAGACTTATGGGTAGGTCCATTTGCAGAACACACCATTAGAGTTACCTATCTGTCCACTATTAGTAACGGGTTAAAGGAGGATTTCTGAGTAAAAAGCAATATTAAAAAAAAAAAAAACTGATATTGAAAATACTGCCTATCCCACTCACATACAGTAATTGAAAGTTTGCTCTGTAAACACACTGATGTAGGGAAAACTGTCAATTATTGTATAAGAATGGGGCAAGCAGGACTCTCACTGTCACTTAAATGGGTTTTGCCACAATCTCATTTCATACCTCCTGCATCCAGCTCTTCAGCTCTGTGGGCTCAGAAGGGGGCGTGATTGATTTGTTTGAATTGCATATCATGTGAACCAGCAGGATGACATCACCAGGCCTTTCTTCTCTGTAGTCAAAGAAAGGTCTGTTTATGTAAAGCATTGTGAGTAGCTGAGAGGTTAATCTTTTTCCTCCAGGCCTAAGGGTCCTAGGTTCAAATCACTGCAGGAACCAAACCTGTGTTTTTTTTCTCTTTATCAATGCACAAACCTGATTGAGGTTTCTTTTTAATTTTTTGCACTGTTTGACTAATTACTAAGGAGTACAGAGGACGGGAGTAGATTGACAGCACCTGGGGTTTGAACACTCAGTAGCTGCCTGAGAGGAGAAGTAATGTCTGAGCATGTCTGACCAGGACTGAGGAGCTCTCAGCTGTGGTCATATCCTCTGGAGATGAGCTGTAAACAATGGATCACTAAAGGAGCAACTAAAACAAAAACCGTCCAGAATTTTTAATAATAATGAATGGTGAAAATGTTTATTTCATTTGCAAGCTTCCCACGTCAATTTTGCTTTGTGGTAAAACCTCTTTAAGGAGTAGTATCTGGATTAATGCTAAATTTTACTCAGAAATTCTGGTCCAAATCAAATAAACCAATATATCACAGATCTTGGCTTCTCTCTCACATCCTGCTTTAAGATAGTATAGCAACTGACAAGTTCACTTAAATGCTTTCTTTATCTGTCCTAGCAGGCCGTATTATATAGTCCATATGTTAAACATTGCAAAAAATAAAATAAAATACAAACCATGTCATTATTGAATTTTTTTTTGTTCATTCAGCCTCACCAAAAATAAAAAGCGATTCAAAATAGGATATTGTAACATAGAAATGGATTTAAAAAAAAGCATTTTTAAGTGGTAAATTTGATTTATTCACGTAAGATGAGGGCCACTAGAAGAGGGTATATCACGTATATTGGGCCTTTAGTTCCTTTTTTTTCATTTTTTATATTAGATTATTTAAGTAGGAATAATTGTCAGGAGCATGCTACACTGCAGACATCACTAAGTAGCAGTAACCTGTTGTTAAAAAAAGTAGTGGTCAACAGCATTGATGAGCAGCTGCCTTAGAGAGCTGAATTTTTACTAAGGCCCATGAGGCTCTAGCTACTCCCCTGCTGATCATGGTTAGTGTATCTGCGTACAGTAAATTTATTAAAGGAAGATGATGGTCCTGGAGCTGGTCTGAACATTGTCTGAGTCCTGTGTCTGCTGGGTGGTGATTGACAGGTTCTCCAGCACACACCTCTGTTGCTTCTGCTAGCCCTAGTGCTTGGTTGCAGATCGTTTAGTTGATTGGTAATTGACATTTACCTTGATCATGCATATTTCTTTTGTAACACTCACCAGAAATGGGTGGTGAATCCTCTGGATCAGCCATGAGCTTAGTATAGAACCATGCTGATGAGTGGCGTCTAAGAAGTCCCCTGGTTTTTACCTTTTAACACTTTGTCCAAGAGATATGGACTTCACAGTAGGGAACTCCCAGATTGCTACTTCAGACATGGTAATGACAACTGACGTGTGAACGTGGTACCAAAGGAGCAGACAGAAGGCATATTCAGGTCATGAGAAGAAGGTCAGAGCAAGTAGAGTTCATAGTCAGGCCACAGACAGAAGGTCAGGGACTGCAGCAGACAATCGGAGAAGTCAGAAACAAGCTGAGGATCAGATACTGAGAATAGACACAGGAAATCATGAACAAACACTTTGAAGCACACCATTGAGGTGGCAAGACAGAAGGGGGAGGAGCCCTTTTGACCAAGTGACGGGTCAATAGTCTGGGAAAGCTGAATGGAGGACACAGCAGAAGATAGCTAACGAACTAGGGATCAGCCGCACTGCCTAGTGTGGCAAAGAGGTAAATGACATAACAGTAATTAGGGTAATAAAACAATTGAATGATATTAAAGGTGCAGTCAAAACAAGTGAATTGTAATAAGTCTGTTTTTTGAACTTATCATTGTGTATTGTAATACATATTATATTTAGATTATAGTTTTTAGGTTGTGCAGTTACAATGAAACAAATTTATGAAGTTTTAAAAGAAATTACGCATTTTAACATATCAATATGGTGGCTATTTAATTTGGACATCAAGTAGAAGAGTTAGCCAACAGGGCAAAACCCTTGGTCGGCTTAGAGCCTAGCATGCCACATTTTTACCTTGATGTGGATTTTCCTTTGATGTGCTTCAGTCTTTTATCTTTGTAAGTATAATAAAGAAATTCTCTACCACGTTGTTCTACTCTATATGCAGCATTATTTTAAAGGAATCAGCATGGGATCCAATTTGATTTATGATGGAACTACAGAGCCCAGCTGAACTTTACTACTTAAGTTTTGCACACATTTGACTGTTATCTGGACACATATTATAAAAGAACTTGTTCCAGATATTAAATTTAATGTTAAAGTTCAATTGAGCAGTAAAAATTTTATTGTTTGACTCATAAAATCTGTTCTCAATTTTATTTAATACAATGAGAGTAAAGCTTGTTTCTACCTATTCTTAGTATACCTTGTAGGTCTAGACCAGCAGTATATTTGCATCAGCATCCATTTCCAAATCATTGCATTCTTGTAATGACTAAACCTGTTGAGGCCGCAATGCAGTTCTCTGCCCGTGGTGCACTTTTGGCCATGATTTGGTTCCGAATTGTGTGTGTTTCCTGGTGCTGGTCTGCACACTGTCTGAGTCCTGTGTCTGCTGGTTGGTAATTGACAGGTTCTCCACCACACCCGTCTGTTGCTTCTGCTAGCCCTTGGCTGCAGCTTGTTTAGTTGAGTGGTGATTGACATTTGCCTTCACCACTCATCATTCTTTTTTTTCCAGACTGAGGTCTGTGTGATTTGGATGTCAGAGGGCCAATCCAATCACACCCTGGACCAAAACTCTGACATCCCTTAAGACCACTCTCTGGGTCAGTGCTTCTCTTTTTGGCTTGAACTGGCGTTTCATATCATCTGTGTTGCCTGGTTTTCTTATCTCTGTCCTTTGTACCTCCCTATTTGGCTTTCCTCTTGGCACTCTTTTGCTATCTCTGGTTTTGACTTGTATTTTGCCTGACCGCTCTTCTTTGTGTTTGTTTGTCTTGTCTCATTTTGTTTGTCACTTTACCAGTATAGGGAACGTTGTCCAGTTGTCGCAGACCGCTTAGAGTCAGATCGGTAAGTAGGCAGGGACAGCTTTGGGGGGCCTAGCGATAGGGTTCAATGTCCATCTCTTCCT
This sequence comes from Phyllomedusa bahiana, assembly GCA_025379985.1. Classification (NCBI taxonomy): domain Eukaryota; kingdom Metazoa; phylum Chordata; class Amphibia; order Anura; family Hylidae; genus Phyllomedusa; species Phyllomedusa bahiana. The sequence continues at coordinate 17,447 of JAODAL010041038.1, forward strand.
ATTGCCATATCTTGGTCATGGGGCCCCTTACAATTCTTGTTTTCTTTAAACTTTATATGTATATGTATTTATATATGTATACAGTGAAGGAAATAATTATTTGATCCCTTGCTAATTGTGTAAGTTTGCCTACTGACAAAGACATGAACAGTCTATAATTTTAAGGTTAGGTTAATTTTAATATTGAGAGATAGAATATCAAAATCCAGAAAATCACACTGTATAAATTATATAAATTTATTAGCATTTTGCTGAGAGAAATAAGTGTTTGATCCCTCTGGCAAACAAGACTTAATGCTTGGTGGCAAAACCCTCATTGGCAAGCACAGCAGTTAAACGTTTTTTTGTAGTTGATGATGAGGTTTGCGCATGTCAGGAGGAATTTTGGTCCACTCCTTTTTGCTGATCATATCTAAATCATTAAGATTTTGAGGCTGTCGCTTGGCAACTCGGAGCTTCAACTTTGTCCTTAAGTTTTCTATGGGATTGACGTCTGGAGACAAGCTAGGCCACTACATGACCTTAATGCGCTTCTTTTTGAGCCACACCTTTGTTGCCTTGGATGTATGTTTTGGATCATTGTCTTGCTGGAAGACCCAGTCATGACCCAGTTTTAATGTCCTGGAGGAGGGAAGGAGGTTGTCACTCGGGATTTTACGGTACATGGCTTCATACATTCTCCCATTGATGCGGTGAAGTAGTCCTGTGCTCTTAGCAGAGAAAAACCCCCAAAACATAATGTTTCTACCTCCATGCTTGACTGTGGGTACAGTGTTCTTTGGGTCATAGGCAGCATTTCTCTTCCTCCAAACACGGCATCTGACCACAGCACCTTCTATCAATCACTCACAGAATCATCCAGGTGTTCATTGGCAGACTTCAGACAGGCCTGCACATGTGCCTTCTTGAGCAGTGGGACCTTGCGGGCACTGCAGGATTTTAAACCATTACGGTGTAATGTGTTACCAATGGTTTTCTTGGTGACTGTGGTCCCAACAGCCTTGAAATCATTAACAATTTCCCTCCCATGTAGTTTTAGGCTGATCTCTCACCTTCCTCATGATCAAAGATACCCCACGAGGTGAGATTTGAAATGGTGCCCCTGATCGATGTTGATTAACAGTCATTTTGTATTTCTCCCATTTTCGTATTATTGCACCAACAGATGTCTCCTTCTCACGCAGCGTCTTACTTATGGTTTTGTATCCCATTCCAGCTTTGTGCAGGTCTATTATCTTGTCCCTGACATCCTCTCTTGGGTGTTGCCCATGTTGTAGAGGTAAGAGTCTGACTGATTAATTGAGTCTGTGGACAGGAGTTTTTTATGAAAGTAACTATTTAAGACAGCTGTCTTTAATGCAGGTAACAAGTTGATTAGGAACATCTAACTGGTCTGTAGGAGCCGGAACTCTTAAGGGTTGATAGGGGATCAAATACTTATTTCTCTCAGCAAAATGAAAATAATTTATAGAATTTTATACAATGTGATTTTCTGGATTTTATTTTTGATTTTCTTTCTCAATGTTAAAATTAACCTAACCTTAAAATTATAAACTGTTCATGTCTTTGTCAGTGGACAAACTTACACAATCAGCAAGGGATCAAATAATTATTTACAACACTGTGTATATATACAGTGAAGGAAATAATATGTATATATACATATACTACTCAAAAAAGTTAGGGATATTTGACTTTTGGTTTACATTTCAGGATGAATTTCTTGAAAAAAAAAATGTAATACCATCTCTTTAGTTCTCTATCAAGGAACTTAATGGCAAAATTTAGAGCACGTGTTTGATTCCTGAATCACTCAATACATTTATAGGATCAATTTGAATTGGGATTCAAACAGTTCTCCTCATCATGCTGTTCACATTTTGACATCATGAGACCAAGACAGCACCTTACAATTGATCAACAGCCATTGTGAGGGTTCAAGCAGGATGCTCTCAGACGGAAGTGGCCACTGATTATAGAGGGTCACAGTATGTCATCATCAGCTTGCAACGGAGATAAAGAGAGACTGGAACAGTCACAAAAAGGCAAAGAAGTGGACATACTTTAAGTCACATACTGATGACTGCTTCATTTTAAACAATGCCCTGCGGAACCAGATGATGAATGCTACACAACTCGAAGCATGTTTAAGGGAGGTGAAAGGCACGCAAGTGTCACATCAGAACATTCATAACTGTTTACATCAGCGTGGTCTGCATGCTAGACAATCAGCAAGGATACCTGACCACACCACTAGGCACAGGCATCATCGTCTTACATGGACCAGGAAGCATCTATGCTGAAACCAGTGGTCCCCAGTGCTGTTCAGTGATGAAATTCAATTCTGAGCAGAAATTATGGCTGCCAATAATGCTGGAGATGTCGAGGAGAGCGCTATGCATCAGCCACTATCTTCATGGACAACAATGCTCCAGCTCATTTATGTCCCCTCATTAGGGAACAGCTGTTGAAGACTGGGTTACGTCAAATGAAGTTGCCACACTTTCTCCAGACCTGGACACTCTGGAAAACCTGTGGGATCATCTGAGTCACCTTGTAGAAGCTCATAACTCTGTACCCTTGAACCTCAATGACCTGAGGTGGCCCTTCAAGAAGAGTAGGATGCCATGCCTCAGCAGTCAATAACTCAACTTGTGAACAGCATGAGACATCGTTGTCACGCTGTAATTGATGCTCAAGGTCACATAAGACATTGACGTTTCAGTAAACACTAATGTCTCCCACAAAATCAAGGTTATGAAGCACCTTTTTTTTTCTCTTTGTTGTAACTTATCTTCTGATATTCCTCATAAATATTTATGAATATGCTGACAACTGGGTGTTACCATTCCCTTTGTAAATAGGGTGCATCTCTACATATTCTGATACTATCAGCAATGATTAGACAGTGTCAGAGTATTTATTTATAAATCTCTAGAAGGTAAAACCTAGAAACACCACACAGCATAGTTTTATAAAAAAAACAAAACAAAAACCCAGCATTATTTTATAAAGAACACAAGTATTTACTAAAATAGATGTCAGGGGAGAGAAAAGGCCATCTTTTATTTATTTTTTTGTTATGGGGAGAGAAGGTCAAGAATTTTATATTAATAGAACCACAAGATGTTAAACCCTTTAATCTTTGGGTCTTTATTCTTTATTTCTTCAAGGTTTATTTCCGATAAAAATCTATTGTTGTGTTTATCCTATAGAATGTGAAATATTTGACTGTGTAAGATTTTTTAATTTAATAAAAGGAAGCCTGAAGCTTCATTGTCATAAATCAGTTTCCAACCAAGATTCCAATAATGCCATTACAAGAAAGCTACTGATTTGATAGACATGCTATAAATCATAACAACATTAACATACTTGTGAAATAGATATGATCATTTATTTTATATGTATCAGAAATAATGGTTACCTGCATTAAAGCATTGTAATGACATTTACATTCTATCTATGAAAGCACTGTTTATATCAGTTTTATTTGCAATATACAAACAAAGACCTTGTTGGCCTATGAATATTCTCTGAATTTTAATCTACATCTGCAGTGATATTATACATATGTATTAGTACCTTGGCTTGAAATCCAATTCCATACATGCTTTGTAGATTAATAAGAATCATCAGTCGACCATTACAGTGTTCTATGTTTATGTATAGTATAACATGTTATTCTAGATCATTCTTGTGATGGGTAATTAACTATGTAAATGTTCTAATCTCTTGATAGCTTTGACTACACTTGTAGCTGAAAATGGCCATTGGGTTTGCTGAATTTGTGTGAATTATTACAACTCTAAAAAGTATAATTTTATTGTTCCAAGAAGGTAAGTTACTCATGGTATTAATATTGATTATATATATGCATATATAATTTACATTTATATATATCAATATACTCACAAAAAGTTAGGGATATTTGGCTGAAATTTCAGGATGGATTTCTTGACAAAATGTTTAAATGCACAAAATGGGACCATCACTTAACTTTAGAATGCACAAAAAGGTATTTCGTCAGCCCCCAATTGTGCAAGTTCTCTGACTTAAAAAGAAGAGAGAGGCCTGTAATTGGTAGACCTCAACTATGAGAGACAAAATGAGAAAACAAATCCCGAAAATCACATTATCTGATTTGGAAAGAATTTATTTGCAAATTATGGAGGAAAATAAGTATTTGGTCAATAACAAAAGTTCATCTTAATAATTTGTTATATATCCTTTGTTGGCAATGACAGAGGTCAAACATTTTCCGTAAGTCTTCACAAGGTTGGCACACACTGTTGCTGGTATGCTGGCCCATTCCTCCATGCAGATCACCTCTAGAGCAGTGATTTTTTTAGGGCTGTCACTGGGCAACATGGACTTTCAACTTCCTCCAAAGGTTTTCTATGGGGTTGATATCTGGAACCTGGCTAAGCCAATCCAGGACCTTGAAATGCTTCTTACAAAGCCACTCCTTTGTTGCCCTGAAAGACCCAGCCACGTTTCATCTTCAATGCCCTTGCTGATGGAAGGAGCTTTGCACTCAAAATCTCAAGATACATGGCCCCATTCATTCTTTCATGTACACGGATCAGTCGTCTTGGTCCCTTTGCAGAGAAACAGCCCCAAAGCATGATGTTGCCACTCCAATGCTTCACAGTAGGTATAGTGTTCTTTGGATGCAACTCAGCATTCTCTCTCCTGCAAGCACGACAAGTTGTGTTTCTCCCAAACAGTTCTATTTTTTGGTTTCTTGACCATATGACATTCTCCCAATACTCTTCTGGATCATCCAAATGCTCTCTACCCAAACTTCAGTTGGGCCCGGACATGTACTGGCTTAAGAGGGGGACAGTCTGGCACGCGGATCTGAGTCCCTGGCGGCGTAGTGTATTACTGATGGTAGCTTTTGTTACGTTGGTCCCAGCTCTCTGCAGGTAATTCACTAGGTCCCTACGTGTGGTTCTGGGATTTTTGCTCACTATTCCTGTGATCATTTTGACCCCACGGGGTGAGAACTTGCGTGGAGCCCCAGATCGAGGGAAATTATCAATGGTCTTGTATGTCTGCCATTTTCTAATTATTGCTTTCTTCAAACAAAGCTGCTTGCCTATTGCAGATTCAGTCTTCCCAGCTTGGTGCAGGACAAAAATGTTGTTTCTGGTGTCCTTCGACAGCTCTTTGGTCTTCACCATAGTGGAGTTCGGAGTGTGACTGTTTGCAGTTGTAAACAGGTGTCTTTTAAACTGATAACAAGTTCAAACAGGTGCCATTACTACAGGTAATGAGTGGAGCCTCTTAAAGAAGAAGTTACAAGTCTGTGAGAGCCAGAAATCTTGTTTGTTTGTCGGTGACCAAATTTTCCACCATCATTTGCAAATAAATTCTTTCCAAATCAGACAATGTGATTTTCTGGATTTGTTTTCTCATTTTGTCTCTCAGGTCTACCTATGATGTCAATTACAGGCCTCTCTCATCTTTTATGTGGGAGAACTTGCGTAATTGGTGGCTGACTGAATACTTTTTGTGCATTCTAAAGTTAGGTGATGGACCCATCACTGGACCCATGGATCCATGCATTTAAACATTTCTTCAAGAAATTCAAACTGAAATTTCTGCCAGATATGTATATATTGGATTGTAGGGGACCCTGTGACCAAGGAAGAGGTAAACAGTGAGCCCTGGCGCTAAATCACCAAAGCTGTCCCTGTCTACTTGCCGGTCGGACCCTAAGCAGGGTGGCACACTTATTTAAATTCTTCTCTCTGTAAAATGGTCTGGTCTTATCAGTTTTCATCTCTTTCTGTGTTTAACTCTCAGCTTTTTTCTCAAGCGTATGTCATCATCAAATATGAGAAAATCACTTTTGAAATAAATATTGTAGAAAAAACTTTAATATGGTGTTTTGGAAATTTAAACCCGGTTAGAACGGGGGGGGCAACATTTTTAAGACAAGAATAATAATGAATATAAAAATTGATTTTTTTTACAAAAATTTATAAACAAAAATATGTTTGCTTCTTTATTTAAACAATATTTCGGGAATTTTAATTATAGATTTTACGCCCTTTAAATTTTGGGCCATTGTTTTTAAAAATCTGGGGAAAAACATGATAACCATAAAGACATTTTATTTGTTTTAAAACAGAAGAAAAAATGAAAAAATGGGTTTACAGTTGATAGCATTCCCTGATGAGTGATGAAAAAATTGTACACAGATAAAAAAGATAAAAGAAAAAAAGTTTTCCATTTTTTATAGAGTTGAAAAAAAAAATTGCTCGCTTTCTTTTACCAAATGGTCTTTATGCTTTAAAACCCCCTTAATGCCACAAAATAAATAGAGATGGGCGAATTGTTTTCAAAACGAAGGGGAAATTTTCGTTTTTGGGGAATTTCGGGGAAAACTTCGGTTTGAACTATGTTTTTGGGGGGACTTGGGGTTTGAACGAAGTGTGTTTTGATTTAAAAAAAAAAGGGCCCTGCGGGGCACATGGCGTTACAGGGGCCCCCAAAAGAAACTTTTGGGGGAAAAAAGGGAAGGGCTTTGCCTCCCATGCATGTGCAGAGAATGAACCCAAATTCGGATCGGCGGGATTTGTAAAGTCACCCACTAAACGTTAAGGGCGCAAACGCGGGGGAAGCCCCATCCCGTCTCATGAAATTGATTGGGGGAAGGTTTGCTCCCGGGCGGCTGCTTGAAATAGTTTCTTATTGAAGAACGGGTTTTTATACGGGCGTTTTTTTGTGGGGTGTCTAGCTTGTCTAGAGACTGCTTTTTTAATGTTCTTTTTTTGTTTTTTTGGGGGGGTATTGGTTTCAAGAAGTCCCAGTGTGCGCCCACTGCACGGGCTATACATTTTAATTGCTATCGGCTCAAGCACATTGAATATCCAAGGGGGGATCTAACCCATTTCCCGGTTGTATTAAATTTAAAAGGGGAAACAGCGTTTTTAAAATAAAAAATTTACCATTTTCTTTTTTTGGGTTTTGCTCAATTCTTTTGCGAAAATTTACATCCGGGGTTAATTAAGCGTTTTTTTTGCTGTGGTAAATCAAGAAAACCGTCTTTTTCACCCCCAAAAAAATTTAAAATTTTTTTTTGGGCCATAATTCACAAGCGAAGGTTAATTTACAATTTTTTCTCTTGTTGTGTATCGAAAAAAATACCCCCATTTTTAAGGGGGGGGGGGGAACCTCCAAAGCTATTTGTTTTTTGGCTGCCCCAATTCTTTTGCGCTTTTTCCCACCCAGGGGTTAATTGGGCGTTGTTTTTCTGCTGTGGTGACCCCAAAAAAAACCTTTCTTTTTCACCCCCCAAAAAAATTTACATTTTTCCGGGTTGCAAAATTTACAAGGGGAAAAAATTTTTTCCCAATTTTTTCTCTTGTTGGTAGACTTTAAAAAATACGCCTTTGGGAAAAAACGTTACAAAGTTAGTGGGTTTGTGGTGCTCAATTTTTTTTGCGCAATTTAAAATCCGGGGGGTAAATTTTAAAGCGTTTTTTTTTTTATCTGGGGTGACTCCAAGAAAAACGTTTTTTTCACCCCCAAAAAATTTTTACTTTTTTTCCTGTAGCCAAATTTTCACAAGGAAAGGTTTTAATTAAAATTTTTTTTCCTCTTTTTTTGTGTAGGTAAAAAAACACACCTTTTTGAAAACACGCTCCCAAAGGTCTTTGGTTTGTGGTTGCTCAATTGTTTGGGCAATTTACACCCCAGGGGTTTAAATTTTAAGCGTTGTTCTGCATTTGTACCCTTTAAAAGAAACTTTTTTTTTTTCCCGCCACAGAAAAAATTCTGTAGCAAAATTCATACCCCAAAGGGTTAATTAAGCCTGTTTGTGCTTTTTTTTTCATTTTAAAATACACAGAGTTTTTTTTTAAACGGCACATACAAGTACTTTTTTCCTCCCCTTTTGTGAAGCACAATTTATATCCAAGGGTTACCAAGTTTTTTACTGGGGTTTATTTTTTGGGGGGGTCAAATTTCAGGGTGTGTATTTATTTTTTTTCAAAAATTTTTTTCATCCAAAAAGTTTTTCTGTTTCATTTTATTTAAAAAACCCGTTTGTCAGACTGGGGGGGGCAGGCTTTCCCCCTGGGAGTGGCAGAGGCACAAACATTTCCCGGCCCAGGTCGCGCACAGCATGGGGGCGTCGCAGCAGGGGTACCCGGGTATGAGGCCACAACTGCGTGTCATCCCAGCGGCCCCTGTTTGTTGTTTAGAACCCAATGGTTTTTGAAATTTGGGTTTAATAGGTCATTCCCCTTTTCCCCCCAGTGACATTGACAACCCCCGGCCCAAAAGTCGATGGGAAAAAACAGGGAAAAAACCCTTAGTTGGCTTGGCCCGGGAGCGGGTCAGCGGGGCCCAAACCGTCCTCAACCCCCCTCTGTCCCATCCCGGTTTTCCCCCGCCAGGGGATCTTTCTTTTGGGGGTCTGGGGTCCCGGTAAATTTATAGCGAGGGGTGAACAATTTGAGGAGGGGGTCGCAGCTCTTTCCCGGGAAGGGAAATTGGGGGCCAATTTTTCCCCTGCTTCTTGAGTTTGGCGGCCCCAAAATATAGATTTTTGAAAAGTGGGATGAGAGGTTTTATGTTGTGAGGGGTCAAACCTTCCCGCTACCAAAAAACCGGGGGTGAGGGGCGCCGTGACGATTTTAAAAAACAGATAGATGTTTTATGTAGTTTGGGGCCGCACTTTGGGGGGGGCCCCCCCCGGGGGGAGGCAAAAAGGGGGATCATTTGTCAGGAGAAGGGGGGCGTTAGGGTTGCCGTCAGGCAGCGGCGGGAGCCCCGCCCAAATGGGGCGTGTGGCCCTTTTATTCAGCGGATAGCCAGCAGGGGGAGGTCGGGAGTCAACGGGCCCCCGGGGTTAAAAAAAAAGCTTCGAGGTTTCCCAAAAAAGTGCGGCACAGGGGGCCCCAGCCCAGGCAAACGGCGGCCCGTTTTGTTCATTTAGTGCGGAGCAAATTTGGGGGTTAAAAACTGATAAAACGGGGGTGGTGTGGCAGTTCTTTGTAAGCCCCCGGAGGGGGCCCAATTTGGGGGTTTTGTAGGGAAACTGTTTTTCAGAAAAATAAATGGGCCCGGGAGCTAACCCCTTTGGGACCCCGGCCCCGGTCTTTCACATTTTCCAAACGGGCACCATCCGGTGGCCTGGGAGAAAACCGGTTTGGGTCCGAGTGGTGGTCCATCCTGCTGCCCCAGCAAAACAGCAGCTGCAGCAGGGGCCCCGAAAGGGATGCATTGGGAAAATTTCAGCAGTTTAAGGGGTCCCCACCTTTTGCAGAAGGGGGGCCCGTTTCTCTTTGCATCATTCCCCCCGGTCCAGATTTCTCCCCCCCCCCGACTTCTCATGGGGGCCAGCAGGGCGGTTTAGTGGGGCGATTCCAAAGAGACAACAGTATTGGGCCAACCCTTTTTAAAAAAATGCAAAGCCCGACCGTACTCCTGTCCAAGTTGTTGGTGCTGCAGTTCCCCCCTTTCCAAAAAGGTGGCTCTGCCCCCCATTCAAGGGGAAATAATGGCTTGTGCCGAGCCGGATGGAGAGTTCCAAGCCGTTTTAAATTTTTTTTCCAAAAAAGGCCAATTTGTTTCCAGCCTTCTAAATATGGGAGAAAAGATGGGGGGCCCGGGCCTTTGAGTTATGGTTTGTTCCAAGGTGCAACCCGGGACCCCCCGGGCGTCTGGGGCTGGGAACTACGGGTTTAAAGGGGCCAATTTCATGTCCTTTTTTGGCCCCCTGGGTTTAATGTGTTCCGGCCCAGGCACACCAACAACTTGGAAAAGGAGGGGCAGCGCCCTTTTTTCCCCCCGTTGTCAAACGCGGGTCTGTTTTCCCCAAAGTCCCCCCCTCCTCCCCCCAAACCCCCCATTCGCCCCCCACAAATTTTCCCGGTCCATCATTTCCACATGGGGTAGGGGACCCGCGGTTTTTCACGCAGTTCTACCCCGGGCTTGCCCGGGCGAACGAAAATCACACCCGGGGAGGAACTGCTCCGCGTCATTTCAGCAAGAAAAACGATGTGTTTGGGTTTCTCCGCGGGCCAAATGCCCAAAACGGAACCATGGTGACGGACAATGGGGTAAAAATGGTGTTGCCCCCTTTCCCCAGGAGAATGGGGCCATGCGCCCTGCATGGGGCACGTGTTCAAACTGGTTTTGAAAAGGTTCAATGAAGTCTTCCCGATCTTCAGAAGTTTCTGAAAATGGCCAGGGAAAAATGTGCCCTGCACTTTTCCCTTTTCCCACAAAGCAGGGGAAAACCCCTCCCCGGGTTTGCACGGCAGAACGGCCTCCCCCAAAAACACTTTTTGATATGCGATGTTTCCAAAACCCTTGGAAATTCCAGCCTGCAAGGGTTTGGGCCGAAATTTTTAAAAAAAGTGAAAAGGGCCCTTTAAAGATTTTTTGATTACAGGCGGGGCAGGAGTCTCCCCCGTGTAACTTTTTTGTCAGCCAGTTTGGGAGCTCATGCGGCCCTGCCGTTTTTTGGGCCATTCGGGGGCCCTTTATTTTCGTCCCCGGGACTACGGGATGTTTTAACGTCATTCCATGCTTCAGTCTGGAAAAGAGGGAAAAAATTGTCTGGGCGGGGGGAAATGGAGACTGGCGACTACATCTCGGGGCCCCACTGAGTCCGGTGGGGACTGAAATGGGGAGGAGGAGGAGGATTGGGCAGAAGCATTGTTGGTGAAATGGTGGATTTTTTACCGGGTGCAAGAGAGGGGGGAAAAGCAGGAGCAGCGATTTTGGTGATGGAGTGGGAAGCGAGGCAGTGCCCCCGCAAGCAAGTGGCAGTATACAGTGGAGATGGAGGCGGGAGCCCCTCGGAGTCATTGTGAGAGGGCCCGCAGTTTGCTGATTTCCCTGGCTAGTGACCCCCAAAATAGGCGCACCCGGAGAGGGATGACTTTTTTGGCTCCCCACCCTTTGGGACCCTCGTTTAGGTCAAAAGGGGAGCTTTTTCCCCAGCTATTGAGAGGGGGACAAATCAAATATTGGGAAATCCTCCATAGTCAGTTTGGTGGCTATGTGCGGAGTCCCTCCTTGACAGGTCTGACCCGGGGGGTTTTCAGCGCTCAGTACTACTGCCCCGGCTGGGGGGAAGGTGGGGGGGGTCAGAGCAGTACCCCCTCCATAGCAGCAACCCAATTTGGGGTCAGATGAGCAGCTTCCTTCACCGCCTAGTGGGGGGCGTCGCCGCGCAGCGCGAGGACCTGGAGCAGACCCTGAACCAACAGGTGGTGGCCTACTTGGACGCCCCTCCACCCCAGTTAGAAGATCCAGGTACTGGGCGCCAAACTGGAGTGTGGCCGCAAATTGCCCAGTTTGCAGTGGAGAAGTGTCCTGCCCGGCCAGTGTGGGCATGGGGGTGTTTAGTGCGGTGGGGGCCCCGTTACCCCCAAGGAGAACCCGTTTGACCACGGGAAAAGTGGGGCGACTGACCTTTTTTTCAAGAGAATTTGGCGGGATCGGCCGGATTTCCCCACACCAAAAGCCTTTGGCGTCAGACTAATCACCATGACACCCCACCCAAATTGTGGAAAATGAGTCGGGTTCAAAAATACCTGCCTCAGCCACTATTCTGATGCCGCCACCTGCCCCGTGCCACACTTGCTGCCATTTCTCCTTTTCCCCTACCACCATTTTTTACCGGGGATGGTTTTTGCCACCCACCTCCACACCTGTCATTGTGCCACTGTCTGACCTCATGCTGTGTTTTTGTGGTGCCATGAATCCACACTGTGTCATTGTGCCACTCTTGCCTCATCTTTTGTCCTGCCACCGCAACTCACTTTGTCATTGTCCCACTCTGGGGCCCCTATATTTTTTTGCCCCCCCCAGAATGTCATTGTGCCACTGTCTGCCCTCATGCTGGCTCCCCGGACCTCACACTGTTCTTTGTGCCACTTCTGCCCTCTGCGCTGCCGCCATCACCCCCACTCCTGTCATTGTCCCAAACTTGTGGCCTACTATGTTTTGCCACCTCCAAAATTTCATTGTGCCACTGTCTGACCTCATGCGTGCTGCGTGACTACACATTTCATTGTCCACTGTCGACCTCAGGGCTGCTGCTGCTGTTGTTTTCCTTTCAACTCCAATGTGTCATTGTCCCCACTTTTTCTTGGGGCCTACTCCGGTTTTCCCCTCCAGAATGTTTTTGTCCCACTCTCGCCTCTGCGCTGTGGCTGCCACTGTACCCCACAAGCGGGGTGTAAGCCACCCCGGGGAAGGAATCAAATTGGCCCCCTTTTTTCACCAGAGCCCGCTGCAAACGGATGGACTTCTGCCGGGGAGTCTCCAGGTTTCCCCCCGGGGATTTCTTGGGGTGGCACCCGAATTATAGGGGGTGCAAAATCTTAAGACAGGCTCTATTTGGGGGGCAGGCAGAAGGGCGGAAGGGGCTATGGTTCGTGGTGTGACAGGCAGCGGTCAGGTAGGCGCAGAGATTCGTGGTCAAGAGACGTGCGGGGGTAGGTACCGAGATCAGAACGAGACAATGGGAACGTTTTCTAATAGGCAAGGCAAAAAGATCGGCAGGGAGTGGGCGGAACCCCCCAGGTGAAAAAGAGGCGTCCCCGGCAATTCCCCAATTACCGGGCGCATCCCCCTTTTAATTTCACGAGTGGCGCGGGGCCGCCCCTTAGAGCTGGGATGCTGTGCCGGGTAGCAGGAGGTTGGGGGGGAAACAGGAGCCGGCGGGGGAGTCCCGGCGCGCAGGGGCGGTGCCCCGCCCCCCCCCGAACCCGGGCGGGCGGCCCATTTTCCCGGGGAAAGAGGCGACCCGCCGCGGCGCCCGCAGCCCTGGTCGCAGGCGCCGGCCGCAACAGTACCCCCCCCCCCTTGGGCCCACCCTTTTCCGGGCCCTGGGGGAATCTCTGCAGCAACTCACGGCCCAGGATTTGTCCTCGGCTCCCACAATCTCCCTCGGACCAAACCCCTTCAAGTCGATCAGGAAATGCCCCCTTTCCCCTTTGGTCTTCTGTCTAGGATCTCATTGACAGTGAAGATGTTGGCAGACTCCGCTCAAAAGTTTGGAGGATTTTACCCTCGGGGGAAAAGGGGTTCGGACCCAGGTTTTAAAAAAAGGGGAAGGAAGGAGGGGAATTCCATTGGGGTGGGGACCGAAGTTTTGGGCACCCAAATTGATGCGAGGGGGTCTTCAAATGGCCCCGTACCGGGGGGCCCCAATTTGTAGGGGGGGGATTTTCAGGGGATATATCTGGCCGTACCAGACCTTGTCGCCAGGCGAAAACACTGGGGAGGGTCTTCTGTTTTTGTCCGCTTGGCCCTTTCAGGTGCGGACGCGTGGCAGAGACTGGGGGTCTTTTTCCCCAAATTTTACACAATCGGGGGAAAGTATCCCTGCCGGCCCCCCGATATGGGACAATGGCAATGCAGGGCGGGGATGCGGGCCACAGACGATGAAAAAAGGGGCAGGTAAGTGGATTCTGACACGGGGAGTTAAGGAAAAAACTCTCCCCAAAAAAGAAATTGGGGCCCATCACCCCTTCGAGCCGAGAAAAAAGGTCTTTAAATACCCCCCAGGTCTGATTGATTCTCCCATTTGGCCGTTCGTCTGCGGGTGGTGGGCGGAAAAAAAAATCGGGGTTCACCTGCAACCAGGCAAGGGGCCCCCGCCAAACCCCGCCCACAATTGGGCCCCCCCGATCCGAGACAATATGCTGGGCATCCGTGTGGGGGAAAAGATGTGGAAAAAAAAATGGTGGCCATTGGGGGGGGGGGGGGGGCAGCGGAGTCTGGCAAGGGGTTAAAGTGCGCCTCTAAACCCATGCCACATGTTTTCCAAGGGGCCCTGGGGGAGGGCGGGGGCGGACAACCCGCGGCTTTGGGGCGAGGAGTCTTTTTAGAGCACAAGAAAACGCGGACTTCACGAAATCCTTTGAGTCCCTACAAGTTTGGCCACCATAAAAAGGGAGATTGGGAGGAAAGTTTGCGTGTCGGGGTGACCGCCCTAGAAAATAGTCCCCCCATTTCAAAATTTCTCTGCGGAGGCGGGAAAAGACGTAAGTCCCCCCGGAGGCCCCTTTAAAAGTTTCCACTGGAGCCAAGAGATCAGGGTTCGGGGGAAATTAATGAGGGGGGTTTTGCCCCCTCACCCAACACATCAGAGACACGGGAGAGCCTGGCCCTGATGTTTTCTTGCTGGCCGAAAATTTTCTAAAAAATTAAAGTGCGAGAAAAAGGGGGGGCCCACCTTTTTTTGGGGGGGTTGGGGGTTTGGGGCCCATTGGAGGTATTGAAATTTTTTTTGGTCGGGTAAATGGTGAGGGGGTTTCGTGCACCTTCAAAAGAAATCATCTTCTAAGGCTACTTGATACCCCACAACTCCCCCCCCTGGGTAATTTCTCTCCGCGGGAAAAGGTTTTGGAAGGCACAGGTAAACCCTTGCCTTTGGCCCTTCTGCGTGAATTGGCCAGCCCCGACCGAGGAGGCTCCCCCCCCGAAAAAAATGGCTTTCAAAATCAGGTCGGGTGGAGGGGCGCAAGGCAAAGGGCCCCTTTAAAGCGAACAAATCCCTTTTTGGCCTTGGCACCCACTGCCTAGGGTTGGTGTTCTTTTTGGAAAAATGATGGGCCCACCGGGTAGAAAGGGCAGATAAACGACGTATAATTCGAGGCCCGGAACATTGTATGCTGAGGGGCCACCGGGGAGGGGCCCCTGCAAAAAAGTGACAATTGGCAGGATCCCTTGAACCGCGGGGCCCCAATGATAGCAAGGGGAAAGGGGGCGGGTTGGGGAAAGGGGCATTTCTTAATTTAGCGTAGGGTGGGTTTACGAAAACCCTCCAACACCCGGCGGACAAGGGGAAAGGGGAGTCTCCCATCAGCGAGAACACCAATTTTCATCTAGGTAGACCACCACATGTGTAGAGGGAGATTCGTTCCAAATTTTGGAAGACTGCTGGGGCATTGCACAGACCCAAGGGCATGACGGATATTTTAAATTGTCCATCCCGTGTGTTTTTAAAAAAAGTCTTCCATCATCCCCCTCGCGAAAGCGGTGAGGTTTAGGCCCCCCGAGGTCAAACTTGGAGAAATCTTTGCTCCCGAAACCGGTTTTAAACGTTTTGTGATCGCGGCAAGGGGGTAGGGTTTTTCAAAGTGTTTTGTTTAAGGCCCCCATGTCATACGGGTCGTAGAAAGGGCCCTCTTTTTTCTGACGAAAAAATCCCGCCCCCCCCCGGGGAGGAGGGTTTGCGTAAAACCCTTCTGCAGGTTTTCCCCAAAAGTAGGTCGGGCATGGCCTGGGTCTCCCCTACCCACATGGGTAAACCTCCCCCAGGGGACGGGGTTCCGGCAATAGATCTTGGGGAGTTAGGGGCGATTTGGGGGGAAGGGGCCCCGGGCCCGCTTCTCCAAGAAGACGTCCGCCCTAATCCGGTATTCGTGGGCAGACCTGGCAGGGCCTGGGGGGGACGGTTGGGGAAAGGAAAGGAGCGCCCGGGGGAGGTGCCACCCGACAAATTCCGCAGTCAGGTCCCCCGCGCACAAATTCGCCTGTCTTCCAAATTTGCGGGGGCATGGGGCTGCAGCCCGGAAGCCCCAACAGGATCGTGAGGAAGACTGGACAGCACGTAGGGGGAATTTCTCCCGTTTTAAGGCCCTCACGTGGAGGGGCCCCGGCTTGGTCCGTACCGGTGGGTCTAAGCCGTCCCCTGTGCGATTATCACCAAAGGTTCTCCGTCTAACCCCTGGAAATGGTCCGGGATTCAAAGGGGGGCGTGGATAAAGTTCCCGGCGGGGGAAATGGAGTCCCCGGAACGCAGGACCTGGTACAAGACTCAATCGTCCTGTCTCACCGGCATAGTCAGGGTGAGAGTAAGAGTTTCCCCCAACTTTGCCCCATGCGGGGGTTCCCGGACTTGGGGGGGAAGCAGACAGCTCCTCCGAAAAGATCTGGACTGGCGCAGTCAAAAAAGTTCTGTGCCCCCGACGGGATAATTTTTGCTTTGAAATGTGGGCTGTACACCGCATGGGGCTTCCCCGCGGTAAAAAAGGGGCGGGAGTGGAGGCCTTGGAAAACCGGAGCCAGGCTGGCAGCGGGGGGGTGCGCCAGGGCGCGATCTTGGCAGAACTCTTCTTGCCTCTCTGCAACGCACGTCTATTTCGGGTGGCCAGGTGGGTTAAATTTTCTTAAAGGGATGGCAAATCTCTTTTTGCAAGGGGTCCTTAACACTTGAAAGGCCCTTCTTAAAGGGGCGCATGGGGGGTCCCGGACAGCTCCCATGCCGGGGGCGAAACTGTAAAAGCGTACCTCCCCTGAAGTTTCCCCTGGCGCAGGTTCAAGAGTGCGTCTCGCAGAGATGCTCGTGTGGTTCCTCAAAGCACTGCGGAATTCAGGAGGGAAGGCATGCAGGTGCAGTCACAGGATCGCTCCTGTCCCTTTGAGGTGTAGCCCCCGGCGGGCCTCCGGCAGCAGGCTACCACCCAAAGCCCCTTGGAGGTTTTTGACGGAATTGGGCCCCCCTTAACTCAATGTGCATGGTGCACTGGGTGGGTCCCTGCAAATTTTGGGGGGCGCCGTCAAATTTGGGAGGCGCGACAAAAGGGCTTGGGTCCCAGGAGTCAGTGGCATCGCCGGAGCGGGAGCGGCACAGGAAGGTGGGGCTGCCGGGGGGGTGAGGTTTTCTGCCCGCCGGTCAATGATCAGCGTTGCCCCTCTGGGCTTGTCTGGGGGCCACAATGCGGAAAAGGTCCCCCACAGGGGGCCGGTACCTTTGGGGGGTCCTGGCCGGGTCTTACTGTAACGGTCCCCGGCGTAGAAGTGGGTCCACTGGAAGCAGCATGGGTAAGCCACGCCCGGGAAAGGAATTAAGTAGGTCCCCTTTTTTACCCGAGCCCCGCAAAGGGGATGGACTGGGGTGCGGCGGGGCCCACCAGGTCGTTTTCCCTGACGGGGCTTGCTTGCGGGGGAGCCGAAATTAGCATGGGGGCAAAAATCGTAAGCAGGCTCGTGTCGGGGGGGCGGGGAAGGTCAGGACAGGCGGGAGGATTCGTGGTCAAGAGACAGTAGCGAGGGTACGGTACCCCGGTTAGTCAAACGAACAATAGGGAAGCTTTTTCAATAGGCAAGGCATAAAGATCCGGCAGGGGGGTGGCGGAAGGCCCAGGTGAAATAGAGGCAGTGCCCGGGGAATTACCCAATTAACCGGCGACTGCCCCTTTAAATTTCACAGGCCGGCGGCGCGCGCGCCTTTAAACATGGGGGTGCGTGCCCGGGGAGCAGGAGGTGCGGGGACACAGGAGCGCGGCCGGGGGGGAGTACCGGCCCGCAGGGGGGGGAGTGCGCCCCAAAACCCCGGGCGCGGCGGACCCCGTCCGGGGCAGTGGGAAGCCGCGGCAGCACCCCCAGCCCCGGGGCGCGGGCGCCCCCCGCAACCCTCGCTTTTTTTTTTTCCAGCTTTGTGCCATGACTTTATCAGGCTACATTCCCCCCTTTAGTTTTTTGGTCAGTTTTGCCCCCCCTTAAATTCCAGGGAAATTTTTTAGTGAAGCGATTCTAAGAGCGGGGACAGAAAGTGCGTGTCATACTATATTTAAGAGGCACAATTCTACAGCACCCGCAGGCTCTGGCGCCCGGAAATAGCTGTTTTTTTCGTGATTCATCCCCAAGTAATTCAGAACAAAGTTATTTTTTGTTGGGAAATTCGGCGAAGTGAGCGAACCGAATTTCGAGAAGTTCCCCCATCTCTAAACAGAAATATGCATCATGGTGCAGTTAATGTTCTATATAACAGGATTACTCAGTAATCAATCTAGATAGAAGACTGGTCTCAGCTGCTAATTGCAGCTGACACCAGCCGATAACAGCAGGGAATGTAGCCGGCTCCATTCCTTGCTGCATAATCCTGTAAATGCCTCGTGATTGTGGTCATGGATTCAAAGTGGATGAAAAACAGTGTCATGCACTGTTTCTCACTCTTATTGGCACCCCTGCAACCAGATCCTTTTTTGCCATTTTACAAACAAAAAAAATAATAAAAGTTACACATATTTGGTATTGCCTCATCTATAAAAGTCTGATGTATTAAAATATGACATCATTTATCCAGTATGCTGAACACCATAGAGGAAAAAAAAATTGAAAAAGTCTAAATTGAGATTTTCTTGGAGTCATTTCACGTCCCCAGAAATTAGAATAAGGAATCAAATGGGGGTCAAAAGGATCAAAGAGTCCCACTTATCCCAGAATGGTACAAATAAAAATAACACTTCAGCCCGCAAAAAATGTACCCTCTCAAGCATGAGAAAGGGGGTGGACTGACCTATGAAACATCGCACAGGTGTGCATATCCCTCAGTTCGGTGTCCAACGTTTCCTCGCTATTCAGGCTGGACAGTAGTGCATTATGCAACGAAAGGAGAGGACTGTGACTTCGTAAACATTGAGTACACTATTTTTTGGTACTACCCTAAATTGAGAGATCTCATGAAGTGTTATAAATTTAAAATCTATATAGAATAAATAATATTTTCACAAAGAAAATGTTTGATATGATATGACCTATTATATGTTGGACCATTAACCCCTTACCGCCGGAGCCAGTTTTGGCCTCTCTGACAGAGCCCCATTTTTGAAATCTGTCATGTGTCATTTTATGTGAGAATAACTTTTTGACACTTTAACCTATACATTTGATTAAGAGAATGTTTTCTCGTGACACATTATACTTTAAGATAGTAAGAAATTGTGGTCCAAAAAATGCTTGTTTATTTGTTAAAAATATAAAAAAATCTTGAAAAATTTGAAAAAATTTACCAATTTTAAACTTCAAAATTTTCTGCATGTAAGACAGATATTATTCCACTCAAATTATTAACTACAT
>JAODAL010041039.1:0-36293 GCA_025379985.1 Phyllomedusa bahiana
GGAATTTGGTGGGGCCCGGCCCCCCCCTTTCACAGAGCCCCCGCCCTGTGCCTCCGCCATGGGACCCGCTCCCCCGCCGCGCTCCTCAGCCGTGCCAGTAATGCGTCCACGCTGTCCGCCATTCCAACATTCAAAATAGCCGCTCACAGCTCAAAGCGCAGGGACTGCTTCACTGGTTCTCCCCTGCGCAATTGAGCCCGCGCGGCGCGAGTGCCGTTTATAAGTCGGCGCCTCCCCGCACGCCGCGCTTGGCTCCTCCCCTCACGTTCTCCGCCCTGTCGGCGCGCCGGGTCATGAGGTGCCTCCCCTTAAAGGGGCTGCGCCCCCCATGTCCGGCCCCGAGCTAGACCAATATTACCAATAACACAAATATACAAGAGCCAAATAATACTGCCACATAGAACTCTCATATTGTGACTAATACTACCATACTGTTCCTTATCCAATCAATATACCAAAGACCAATTATCCAATAACAAAAAATATAAAAGGGAGCCAAATAATTCTGCCACATAAAAACTGTCTATTGTGACTAATACTACCATACTGTTCCTCATCCAATCAATACACCAAAACCACTATTAAAAATAACACCAATATACAAGAGCCAAATAATACTGCCACATATCACTGTCATATGGTGACTAATACTACCATACTGTTCCTCATCCAATCAATATACCAAGACCACTATTACCAATAACACAAATATACAAGAGCCAAATAATACTGCCACATAGCACTGTCTAATACTACCATACTGTTCCTCATCCAATCAATACACCAAGACCACTATTACCAATAACACCAATATACAAGAGCCAAATAATACTGCCACATAGCACTGTCATATGGTGACTAATACTACCATACTGTTCCTCATCCAATCAATATACCAAGACCAATATTACCAATAACACAAATATACAAGAGCCAAATAATACTGCCACATAGAACTGTCATATTGTGACTAATACTACCATACTGTTCATCATCCAATCAATACACCAAGACCACTATTACCAATAACACCAATATACAAGAGCCAAATAATAATGCCACATAGCACTGTCATAATGCGACTAATACTACCATACTGTTCCTCATCCAATCAATATACCAAGACCAATATTACCAATAACACAAATATACAAGAGCCAAATAATACTGCCACATATCACTACCACATTTCCCCACCATAAAGTGACGGAATACCATCATACTGTTACTTAATATAAACCATTACAGTAAGATCAATATTACTACCATACAGTGCCCATAGAGTGATAAATATCAGTTGTACAATGGCTCTGCAGACATATACGTGATTACAGTGCAATTGCATCCAGTGACTCACAGGTGATGTCTTTTCATTCACATTCCCTTTTCTTCTGAATCCGGTCCAGACTGTCATGTCGACTTCTCTTGTCCAGAATTTAGAAAAGTGAGACGTCTCAAGTGTTTGTGTTCTATCATCTTTTCTATCCAAGGTCACTTCATAGTGCCGCCTACGCAGCAGCACAAAATAGGGGCGTGGAGCAGATTACTTTTTGCCCCGCTGTACTTTTCAATTGCATGCACGTCCCGAGGACATTTGGCCAGGTCCCGTATGGCAGTACCAGCCTGTAATTCTGTAACGGCAGCCCTGGTGGCACACCCAGCACAAGCCGAATGTTAAGCAGGAATAGGTGAGTGGGAACGCAGGCACGCAAGCACACCAGGCGCGGCGAAGCCCATTACACCATGCATGATATTGATAACGTAGCTGTCAGTGAGTTGCACTAAATTAATTATGTAAGAGTTGAATTTAGATATATTTTTTCTTTTGTAATGTAGGGGCATAACGAAGGAGCCTAGAAGGAGAAGTTGTTTGGTGCTGCTTGTCATTGAATCTATGCCTATAGGTAAGCCTGTAACCACCTTGTGTAACTTACTATGATAGCACTTTTGTAGTCCATAGTATCTCACAAAAGTGAGTACACCCCTCACATTTTTTTAATTATTGTATTATATCTTTTCCTGGGACAATACTGAAGATATAACACTTTAATACAATGTAAAGTAGTTAGTGTACAGCTTGTATAACAGTGTACATTTGGTGTCCCCACAAAATAGCACACAAACATCAATGTTTTATCCACTGGCACCAAAAGTGAGGAAATCCCAAAGTAAACATGGACGAATTGTGCTCAAAGTGTCAATATTTTTTGGCCACCATTATTTTCCAGCACTGCCTTAACTCTCTTGGGCATCCTTTTTCACTCCTTCATGATGACATCACGGAGCTGGTGGATGTTAGAGACCTTGCGCTCCCCCACGTTCCATTTGAGGATGCTACACAGATGCTCAATAGGGTTTAGGTCTGGAAAACAGGGTTGACCGTCCGGCACCTTGGGGGTTTGTTCAAAGTTATTTTTGCGCAAAAAATTGCGGGGCACTTTTCACCTTTTGAAATTGCGTTTAAACCCGCAAATTGGCGCCACAATTAGGTTTTTCAAAGCTCTCAAAAAAGCTTTTGGATTAGCATCGTCTTCCCGCTTTGACAATACAATCGTTATTGTAGCGGGGAGGGGAGAATTAATTCAATTTTTCGCGCCGTTTATTGTCAATGGGGGCCGGCCAGGTGGGGCCCCCCCGTGTTTGGGTTTAGAATCCTTAAACGCGCATTTTTCCCAAAACCCCACCCGCCGAAATTGCTCGCTACAGTCAGCCCCGATACCCTTTGAACTTTTCCTTACCCGCATTTTTTTAAAGCAAGGCAGGGGTTTTTTCTTGGAGCTGTGTTTAGGGCTTTTATAAAGTTTTTAAAAAAGCCCTCGGCCCATTTTTAAAAGGGGAAAGGGATTTTTTTTTTGCTTGAGTATGTCACAGACTTGTTGGTTTTTCAGGGGTTTCTTCAAAAATTTTAAAATCTCCAACCCAGAAAAGCACCCCATGCCAGGGCTTTGACTGTGGGCCCAAGACACATTGTTTTTGGGTACCCCTCGCGGTTGCCCCCAAACACTTTAGCCACCATCTAAAAACCAAAAAAGTTTATTTGGCCCCGATCGGGCCCAACGGGGCATTTTTTCCCAGTAATCCCCCTTTTTAAATCGGGTTTGTCTTCAGCAAACTTTTTTGCAGGCTTTTGTGCACATTTTTAAAGAAGGGGCTTTTTTTGGGGGGAACGCAGCCGGGACGGGAACCAATTTGTTGCGTGTGGGGATAGGGGCTGGTACGACGGGTTTTTTTTTCCCCCCACCCCCTTTAAATTCGCAAATGTGGTAGCACTAAAACCCACCCATAATAAAAATGACAATTTCGGATATGATTTGACCCAAATTTTGCACTCAACTTTTTTGGGTTTTCAAACAGGGCGGGGGCCTTTTCCCTTAGAGGGAAATTATTTTGGAAAATCACGTATGGTCTAGGCCACGTTTCCCGGCTCAGTTTCAGATTTTTGGAAAATTTTTTTTTAAAGCCTGGGCAAAACCTTTAAATTAGAGAAAACAATTCGGGTTTTTTTTTTTTTTTTTTTTTTTTTTCCCGGAACACCAGACAGTTCTTTGCCATAAAGGGGCCATGTTTAACTTCCAGTGCCAGTATATAAAAGGGTGTGAAATGAAAAACCCCAAAATTTAAACACCTGCCCCCCATTCCACCCTGAGTTCTTGAACACAAAGGAGTCACTTTAAAAACATCGAGGGAAAATGGTAAATTTTGGGTACAATTTGTCCATTTTCACTTAGGGGTTAACTCCCCTTTTGTTGCAAGGGGTTTTTTTTTTTAAGAAAATGTTTAGCTTGGGTTGAGTTTTTTTTGGGGGGCACAAAAAAAAATTTCCCATGTTATAAAAACCATACACTGACTCCCTTTTACATTGTATCAAAGTTTCATATTTTCATTTGTTTTTCTCATAAAAAAGGATAAAATGCAGTATTCACAAAAATTTTGGGGGGTGTATTTATTTTTTGTGCGTTTCTGTTTTAAACCCAAGAAAGGGTCCCAACACAGCTTAATTAATGGCGGGCATGCCACTTTAAACAACCCGGAAAAATAGTGTTCGGATGGTTATGGGAGAAAAGGGGTATTATGTTTATTTTTTGGGTTTTTAAATTGACTAAAAGGGATTTCTTTTGGGTGTTTAAACTTGCATTGTGGTTATCAATTGTTAACAAAAGATTCACATTAGTTTAAAGTGAAAATTTAAGCCTACTTCCTATTTGGTTTTTGATCACCCCATTCCTAAAATTTGGAAAGAAAGTTCTGGAAAGTGCTTGAGATTTTTGGATGAAGCCCCCCTACCCCAGGTTTCTCTCAATATGGAAGTCAGTCAGGCCGGAAAGCCGGTGGGCAGATCTGACGGTGTGTTCTTGCTGTGCCTCCAGTAGCTTTGGCCCAAATACTTCCCAATAGTCATTTTCCCGGGAGCCAAAAAAGCACAGACCACTTAGAACAAAAACACTCTCGGGGCCCTTAATTTCCAGCCCCCTAAAAGGGGAAATTTTCAAAAAAAAACCGAAATTGCATCCCTTTTAAAAGGCAAAAAAATTTAGACAAAGGGGAGAAGCTAAATTTCAAAGACCCCCCTTTTCTTTTTCTGGTACCAAAACCCGGGGGCCTCCAGTTGTACCAAAAGTTTCTTTGGCTACCCGTATTTTCCCCAGCTAAGGGCATCCTCCATAGGTAAATTGCTTATTTATTTTGGGAGTAAAAATTTGATCCCATAAAAGTATCCCTCCAAAAGCCTTAGTGGAAAGGTTTTCCCTTTAAAGTAAAGGCAATCCAAAAACTGTAAAGCCCAAAGTAAATGCAAGGAAAAGGGAGTGAACTGTCTATTAGTATTTTCCCCCCAAACATCTTTCAAAACCTCCCTTTACTAGTAACAGCAAATTATCCCTTTTATTTTTCCCAAAACCATAGTTGGTTAAAGCTAAATTTGGGGTTGGGTCTTTTGTTTCAAAAACAAAAAAAGGCCCCCGTAAAAAAAGCTTTCCCTTTGGAAAAAAAATTCCGTTTCCAATAATTGCCTTTTGGGGAATATAAAAAAAAAGGGCTAAAAAAAAGGAAATTCAGGCTCCACAAGGTGTTAACCCATTAATTTGTGATTCCAAATTACCCAACCCATTTTGGGGCTTTTCCCCGCCCCAAATTTTAAAACCCTTTGGGGGGTTTTGGGAAAAATTTAAAAATTTTTGGTCCCCAAAATTTTTTTGGTTGGCCCCGGGGGGCCAATTTACATATAGACATTAAAATTTTAAATAACAGGGGGGCCATATGGATAAGGAAACTATCAAAAAGGACCTAGGAATTTTGGGAAAAAATTTTTGGGAAAAATTTCTTTTGTTTTTAAACTAGAAATACATTTGAAAAAAATTCTAAAAGGGGCCCTAATTGGGGGGGTTTTAACATTTTTGGCCCAAAAAATTTTTTGGGCTTTAGCCCTTTTCCCCCCTTCCCCAAATTTTTTTTCCAACCGGGGCCAACCAGTACGGTTTTTGGGGAATTTTTCCCTTAAAAACGCTATTTTTTTTTAACCCTTCCTTATTGGGTTCCGGGGTTTCCAACTCCCAAAAAAACTTTAGGGGGGGCGAGATCCCCCTTTTGGGCTTCAAAAAGGGAACCCCCAAACTCCCCAACTGAAAGCTTTAAACCAAATTTTAAAGGAATTTAAAAATGTTTTTGGACAGTTAGGGAAAAAATTAAAAGGGTGGTTTAAATATCGGCAAATAGGAATATGTACTAAGCACTGTCCCTAAGAATTTTGGGGAAAATTTATTCTCATAGGTACATTTGTCAATCTTTTTAAATTCAATTTTATGCTTTTTTTAGGTTGAAATCATAAAAAATGACTTTCCCCGGAAAATTTAACTTTTGGGTTTTTTGTTATGCTTCAGCAACACACTAAATAACACTCGGTAGCCTAAACATATTTCTATACCTAGAAGAGTGACAGAATGACAGTATTAATCATTTCTTTTCTTACAAAATTTGATGCCAGTTAGCTAGGGGAAGAAAAAAAGTCTTTCCCTTAAAAGTTCATTGCCCTTTTCTTTTCCTTTTTTTTTCCTATTTCCTTTTTTATGATATATTTCCTCTTGTTTTCCCTCTTAAAAAACCCAAAGGGGGGCTCATTGCTTTTTGGTTATTTCAGTCTACTCGCTTATCATTCTTCATCACATCTTTTCCATCTCACAAACTACAAGACCTAAGGAAGTTTTTGAATCCCTTTAAAAATACTGGGATTTTTTTTTTTTTGGTACTTTCTAAAGGGAAAATACACATGAAATTTAAAAGGGGAAAAACCGTTTCTATCTTTCTTCTGTTCTTTCACTATATTGTATATTACATTGTAAGGAATAAATGTAATATAAATATTTGATTTGCTTTTTCACATTATGACATACAATAAATAACAAGGCCTATAAAAGGCATATTTGTGCAGCACTCCACATTCTCCACCATTATTTAAAAATGAAAGATTATGAAATATATAATGCAAAATGTTCTCGCTTCAGAATTGCAGGGTTCATGCACTGTCATTAAAAAAATAGCTAAGAAAAAAAATCTGAATGCAACCATATATTTATAAATAATTTTTAAACCTAAAAAGCCCTGCATTCGGGTGTAAAATCGATATTCAGTTTGGCCTGTCAAAAAATGTAAAATTGAAGGGGGAAATTTATGCTTTTAAAAAAATAATCAGCAAGAAGCCTGGTTGTGGTCAATGACAACTGTGTTTAGGGGGCCCCTTTTGTGGCCAAATTTTTCAAGCTTATTTCTTATAAACACATAGCTTTTTGGGCAGGGGAAACCCTTTCTTGGGTGAAATTTTCTTTTCCCAATGGGGTATAAAAGGGAAGGGTTTTTTTAAATTAGAATAAAAATTTAAAACTAAAAAAAAAAAACAGTGGCTACAACATGTACTTAAAGCCATTGTAAATGTACTAGTGTCAGGGTTGAGCAGTTACATTCTTTGTGCTTGTCTTGGGAAAAATTTTTTTGGTGGCCACAAAAAAAATTAACCTTTGGACCAATTTGTTCCATTTTCACTTTTGTTACCAGGGTTTAAACATTGTTGGCGTGGTTGAGTTTTTTTAAAAGGTCAAAACCCAAATTTTTCACTTTTTATACAATTTTTTTAAAATATTTTCCCTCCTACATTGTTCCAAGTGCTTATTCTTCAGGGGTTGTCCCATGAAAAAAATTTAAATTTTTAAAAAATATTTTAAAAAAAAATTTTTTGAGGGGTTTGTTTTGTACCTTTTTCTTGTTTGCCACGGTTTAGGGCAAAAAAAAAAGGGAGGGTTTTTTTGGGGGTTTAAAAAATTATTTTGGGGAGGGGGAAAACACCAAAATTTTTAACACTTTTTAATACAAGCTACACACTGGAACTATTTAATGAAACCCAAAGTTTATATCTTAGTGTTGCCCCCATAAAAAAGAAAAAATTACAAAATTTACAAAAAAAGTGAGGGGCTACCACCTTTTGTGAGATTACTGTTTTTGACCCTTTTGTACCCCCCACTGTAAGGGGGGCCAGGAGAAAGGGAATCAAAACTGGATCACTGAAAATCGGGGGTTTAAAAAACCCGACAGGGAGCAGAGTCTAAAAAGATCCCGTTGTTCACCAGAGCCCACCGCAAGGCAAGATGGGCTTGCTGCGGCCAAAAGGGTCCCCCAAGGTCGCCCCCCCCCCTGACGGCGCCCTTCCCTTGGGGTTTGGCAACCGAAGTGCAGCGGGGTTTTAACCAATAGGGCCCCCAAACCCTAGTAAAGGGAAATAGGCGGGGCGGGTCAGGGGGAAAAAGTTCTTGCCCAAGAAACATAGCAACGGGTCAGAAACATGGCAAGACAGGAACTCATGCTGGAAATTTCCTTTCACAAAGGCCCTTTGGGGGCACTATGATCTGCGGGGAAGTACGGGGAGTGCCCCAAATTTATATGGGGGTCAGGGGGCTGTCAATCAACCTTTTAAAGGGGGCATTTCCCCTTTAATCTCAGAGATTTTGGGGGCGTCCTGGGGGGGGGGGAAATGCCCCCTGGGGGCAAAAATGAGGGAGGAAGCGGGAGCCGCGGGTTGATTTAATTATTAGGGGAACCCTTTTGGGTGCGTTTGGGGCACCCCACATGTGGCCCGCGGAAACCATTTCTTCCTCGCGCCGGGCAGGTAACAGAAGTACGAGTGACAGAAATGTCATAGTGAAGGAATAATAAACACTGAAATCAAAAAAAATTTTTTCCCCCAAAAAAAAAAATTTTTTTTTTTAAAAAAAAAACCCGAAAAAATTTTTCCCCCCAAAAAATAAAAGGGTTTTTTAAAAAAAACCAATAAATCCAAAAAAAATTTTTTTTAAAAAGGGGTTTTTTTAAAAAAAATTTTTTTTTTTTTAAATTTTTAAAACCCTTTTTAAAAAAAGGGGGTTTTTTTAAAAATTTTTTTTTTAAAAAAAAAAAAAAACCCAAAATTTTAAAAAAAAAAAAAAGGGGGAAAAGGGCCCGGGCCCGGGGCCCAGGGGGGGGGGGTTTTTCCCCCCCTTTTTTTCCCCGGGAAAAAAAAACAAAAGGGGCCCGGGGGGGGGGGGGGGGGGCCCCCAAAATTTTTTTTTGGGGTTTTGGGGAAAAAAAAAAAATTTTTATTTTTTAAAAAAAATTTTTTAAAAAATTTTTTTTTGGGGGGTTTTAATTTGGGGGGGGGGTTTTGGGGTTTTTTCTGGGTTAAGCCCCAAATAAAAACCCCCCCAAAACCCAAAAAAAAGGGGGGGGGGCCCCCCCCCCTTTTTAAAAATTTTTTTCCCCCCCCTTTTTTTTTTTTTTTTAAAATTTTTTTTTTGGGGGGTTTAAAAAAGGGGGGGGGTTTTTTTGGGGGGGGAAAAAAAAAAAAAAAAAAGGAAAAAGGGGGGAAAAGGGCCCCCCCCAAACCCTTTTTTTAAAAAAACCCCAAAAAGGGGTTTTGGGGGTTTGGGGTTTTTTTGGTTTGGCCAAATTTTTTTTTAAATTTTTTTTTTTTTTTTTTAAAAAAATAATTTTTTAAAAGTTTAAATGTTTTGGGTTTTTTTTTTTTATTAAATTTTTAAAAACCTTTTTTAAAAAAAAATTTTTTTTTTTAAAAAAAGGGGGGGGGTTTTTTTGGGAAAATTTTTAAAAAAGGGTTTTTTTTTTTTTTCCTTTTAAAAATTTTTGGAAAAATTTTTCCCCCCTTAAAGGGAAAAAACCCCGGTTTTTTGGGGGCCCCGGGGAAAAAAGGGGGGGAAAAAAAATTTTTTAAAAAATTTTTTTTAAAAATTTAAAAAAAAATTTTTTTTTTAAAAATTTAAAAAAAAGGGGGGGGGGGGGCCCCCCCCCAAAAAGGGGGGCCCCCCGGGAAAGGGTTTTTTTTACCCCCCCCTTTTCCCCCCCCCCTTTTCCCAAAAAAGGGAAAAAATTTTCCCCAAAAAAAAAAAAAAAAAAAGGGGTTTTCCCGGGAAAGGGGGGGTTTTTTTTTTTTTTTTTCCTTCCGGCCAGAAAAAATTTTTTGGGATGGGGTTTTTTTTTTCCTCCCCCAAAAAAAATTTTTTGAGAAAGGGAAAAAGGGGGGGAAAAAAAGGGAAAAAAATTAAAACCTTTTTCCAACCCTTTTTTTTTTTTTTTAATTTTAAAAATTTTTAAAATTAAAACCCCAAAAAAATTTTTTTTTTTTTTTTTTTTTTAAAAAAAATTTTTAAATTAAAATAAAAAAAATTTTTTTTTAAAAAAAAAAAAAAGGCCTTTTTGGTTTTTAAAAAAACCCAAAAAAACCCCCTTTTTTTTTAAAAAATTTTTTTTTTCCCCCAATAAAAAAAAACCCCCCAAAAAAAGGCCCCCCAAAAAAAACTTTTTTTTTTTTTTTTTAAAAAATTTTTTTAAAACCCCCTTTTTTGGGGGGGGGGCCCTTTTTTTTAAAAAAGGGTTTTTTTTTAATTTTAATTTTTAATTTTTTATTTAAAATTTTTTTTTTTTTTTTGGGTTTTAAAATTAAAATTTTTAAATTTTTAAAAAAAATTTTTAAAAAATTTAAAAAATTTTTTTTTTTTTTTAAAAAATTTTTTAAAATTTTAAAAAATTTTGGGGAACCCCCCCCCTTTTTTTTTGGTTTTAAAGGGGATGGAAAATTTTTTGGGTTTTTTTTTTAAAAAAAAGGGGCCAAATTTCCCCCAAAAATTTAAAGGGAAAGGGGGGGGGCCCCCCCGTTTTTTTTTTTTTTTTTTTTTTAAAAAAAAAAAAAAAAATTTTTTCTTTTTTGCGTTTTTTTTTTTTAAAAAATTTTTTTTTTTTTTTTCCCTTTTGGGGGGGGGGGAAAAATAAAAAAAAAAAAAAGGAAAAAAAAGGGAAAAAAAGGGGGGGGGGGGGTTTTGTGGGGGGGGGGGGTTTTTTTTAAAAAAAATTTTTAAAAAAAAAAAAAAAAAAAAAAAAAAAAAAAAATTTTTAAAAAAAAAATTTGGGGGGTTTTTTAAAAAAAAAAAAAGAAAAAAAGGGGGGAAAAAAGGGGGGCTTTTTTTTTGTGGGGGGGTTTTTTTTTTTTTGGGTTTTTTTTTTTTTTAAAAAAAAAATGGGAAAAAAAAAAAAAAAATTAAAAAAAAAAAAAAAAAAGGGGGAAAAAAAAAAAAAAAAAAAAAAAAAAGGGAAAAAAAAAGGCCCCCCCGGGGGGGCCCAAAAAAAAAAAAAAAAAAAAAAAAAAAAAAAAAAAAAAAAAAAAAAAAAAAAAAAAAAAAAAAAAAAAAATTTTTTTTTTGGGACAAAAGGAGAGGAAAAAAAAAAAAGGGGTTTTTTGGGGGGGGGGGAAAAAAGGGGAAAAAAAAAAAAAAAAAACCCCCCCAAAAAAAAATTTTCCGGAAAAAAACCCCCCTTTTTTTTTAAAAAAAAAAAAAAAAA
The DNA here is from genome assembly GCA_025379985.1 of Phyllomedusa bahiana. Classification (NCBI taxonomy): domain Eukaryota; kingdom Metazoa; phylum Chordata; class Amphibia; order Anura; family Hylidae; genus Phyllomedusa; species Phyllomedusa bahiana. The sequence goes on from JAODAL010041039.1 coordinate 10,870, forward strand.
GGAAAAAAAAAAAAGAAACCCCCCCCCCCCCCCAACCCAAAAAAACAAAAACCCCCCCCCACCCCCCCCAAAAAAAAAAACACCCCCCCCTTTAAAAAAAAAAAACCCGCCCCCCCGCCCCCCCCCCCCCCCCCCCCCCCCCCCCCCCTTCCCCCCCCCCCCCCAAAAAAAAAAAAAACCCCCCCCCCCCCCCCCCCCCCCGCCACCCCCTTTTAAAAACCCCCCCCCCGCCCCCCCCCCCCCCCCCCCCCCAAAAAAACCCCACCAAACCCCCCCCCCCCTTTTTTCCCCCCCCCCCCACCCCCCCCCCAAAAACCCACCCCCCCCCCCCCCCCCCCCCCCCCCCCCAAACCCCCCTTTCCCCCCCCCCCCCCACCCCCCCCCAAAAACCCCCCCCCCCCCCCCCCCCCCCCTTTTAATTAAAAAAAAATTTTTTAAAAAACCCCCCCCACCACGCCCCCCCCCCCACCCCCCCCCACCAAAACCCCCCCCCCCCCCCCCAATTTCCCCCCCCCCCCCCGAAAAAAACCCCCCCCCCAAACCCCCCCCCCCCCCCAACCCCCCCCCCCCCCCCCCCCCCCCGGGCCCCCCCCCCCCCCCCCCCCCCCCCCCCCCACCCCCCCCATCCCCCCCCCCCCCCCCCCAAACCCCCCCAAAAAATCCCCCCCCCCCCCCCCCCCCCCCCCCCCCCCCCCCCCCCGCCCCCCCCCCCCCCCACCCCCCCCCCCCCCCCCCCCCCCCCCCCCCAAAAAACCAACCCCCAAAAAAACCCCCCCCCCCCCCCCCCCCCCCCCAAAAAAAAATTTTTTTTTTTCCCCAAACCCCTTAATGATGTGGCGGTTTTATTTATTTTTTTGTATAGCTGTATCATTGATAATAATGATCTTGGCTTGGTCAGTAACAGTACAGTGATATTTGCTCCTTGTATATGGTGGTATTATTTGATCTTTGCATTGTGGTATAATTGATAATATTAGTCATGTAATATTACAAGCTATACAAGGAGAAAATATCAACACACTGTTACTGACCAAACAAAGATTACAATTATAAATGATACCACCATACAAAGAATAAATAATACCACCACATCATAACCAAATATCACCACCACATAGTGACTGAATAATACCACAACACCATGAGCACATACCACCACCACATAGTGACTGAATAATACTTCAATACCATGACCACATATCAGCACCACACAGTGACTAAATACCACCATACAATGACCACATATCACCACCACATAGAGACTGAATAACACCACCACATCATAACCACATATCACCACCACATAGTGACTGAATAATACCACCACACCATGACCACATATCACCATCACATAGTGTTGAATAATAATGCCATACCATGACCACATATCACCACCATATAGTGGCTAAATAATACCACCACACCATAACCCCATATCACCAACACATACTGACTGAATAATACTGCTACACCATGACCACATATCACCACCACATAGTGACTGAATAAAATAGCAACATCATGACCACATATCACCACCACATAGTGAAAGAATAATACCGCAACACCATGACCACATATCACCACCTCATAGTGACTGAATAATACCACGACATTATGACCATATATTACCACCACATACTGACTGAATAATACTGCCACATATCACCACCACATAGTGGCTAAGTAATACCACAACACCATGACCACATATCACCACCACAAAGTGACTAATACCACAACACTGTTATCATACCACCGCACTGTTCCTGAATATAAAACATTACATTTCTACCAATACAAGGTAGTATTATGTGGTCACTGTGCAACCATTATATAGAGGTATCATCCGTAGAACATTGTCTTATAGCTACAGTATGGATTTCTGTATATACAATACATTATTTTATATTAATACATATTTATAGACCCCAGTAATGCCGCTGTTGTATTGTCGCTGGTCTGCTGGAAGGGGCGTGGTTAGAGGTGTGTCCTGCTGTGATGTCATGTGTTTTCAATCTCTAAAAGTTGGGAGGTATGGTACACTTCTGCACATTATCGAATTGCTGTGTATTATGTCTGATATTATTATTATTATTATTATTATTATTATTATTATTATTATTATTTATTTTTAGAGCGCCATTAATTCCAGGGCGCTGTACATTCAAGAGGGTTACAAACATAACATAAGTCAAACAAGTTCAATGCTGACAGTATGTGACAATCAACTGGCACAGATGGAGAGAGAACCCTGCCCGCGAAGGCTTACAATCTACAAGGATGGGGGAAAGAGACAGAAGGTGGGGGCAGACATGTTTGTGGAGGGTGTGGTGACAGAAGGAGTACTATAGTTTATAGGCTATCCTGAAGAGATGGGTTTTCAGGGTGCTTTTGAAGCTGGTGAAAGTGGAGGAGAGTCTGATGTGTTGGGGCAGTGAGTTCCAGAGTGTGGGGAAGCAGGGAGAAATCTTGGAGACGGTTGTGTGAAGAGCTGATACGAAGAGAGCAGAGAAGAAGGTCCTGTGAGGAGCGGAGCTTGCGTGAGGGGAGGGATCTGGAGATTAGGGCAGAGATGTATGGAGGGGAGAGGTTATGGAGAGCCTTGTAGGTCATGGTTAGCAACTTGAAGTGAATTCGCTGGGCAATGGGAAGCCAGTGAAGGGATTAGCGGAGGGGAGAGCAGGGGAGTAGCGAGGAGAGAGGTGGATAAGACGGGCGGCAGTAGTTGATGATGGATGAAGGAGACAAGAGTGCTATATGGGAGGCCACAGAGAAGGCTGTTGCAGTAGTCTAGGCGAGAGATGACAAGGGCATGGACCAGCATTTTTGTAGTGTCAGATTTAAGGAATGAGCGGATTCATGAAATATTTTTCAGGTGGAGGTGGCAGGCAGAGGTAAGGGTTTGGATGTGTGGTTTGAAGGACAAAGCGGAGTCAAGGGTTATCCCGAGGCAGCGGACTTGTGGGACTGGTGAGAGTGTGGAGCCGTTGACTGTAATAGAGAGATCAGGTGGAGGGATGGAGTGGGAGGGTGGAAAGATAACAGACGCCTATTACTCTCTGCCTCCAGCCTTATAAGCTTCATGTGACCTAATAGGTCTTTGTTTGGCCTCCTGCTGCCATGGTAAACATTAGCCCCCTGCAATCACATTTCTGGGATGCCAATGGTTAGACAGCGGAAGCCCCTTTCCTCTGTCAAGCAACAAGATGCTGAGACCTACTCACTTCTATGGGGTTAGATGACAGAGGTCAGAGCTAGTTTTACATTGCCGCTGGCTGCTGCTGCGGATGGTGCAGACATAGCACCTAAGCCTGCACCGTCCCAGCACCACCTGGTAGGCTTGCCGACACTTCCAAGAGGACTCCCCTTTTGCTGGGTTTCCCAGACAATCCAGGAGAGTTGGAAAGTATACTTTATGCACACATCATACTACACATGCACATACCCATACATACACAGGTATAGATGCACACATATACAAACAGACACACAAACAAAGGACATATAGCCAAACTTAGTCCCTTTCCATCAGGTTTTCTGCTCACATTGAAAGCACATCACAAAATGGGCAGACTGTCCAGCGCCCTAAAAGTGCTCAACACCAATATTGACATCCCATACTAGCAAGTATAAATGCTTATTCCCAATGGAATACAGAACAACCAATAGTGCACTGAAGGGAAGATTGCACAAGTGCAACATACTATAAAGCAGTCCTTTTTCCACTCTTTAAAGGGCTGAATAGCATTAACTTTGCACATAAATAAGCTTATATGGGATGCCAGTCTTACATCACTTGTAAGGCAACAAATTATTGACATTTCACACTCCCTAATCTCAAAAGTGATGAAAAAAAAATCAAACATTAATCGAATTAATCAAATTTTGTCGAAAAGCTCATAACCTACACTAAGGGTTCCCATGGCCTTGCAAGTCCTAATAGTAACTTTACAAACACATTGCAGAAAAAGTGGGAGAAAAATCAAAAACTGAGCAATGGAGGCTCACTTATTAATTCCCAGGCTGGTCAGAAAGCAATTATTCATAGGATTCAGAGAAACCACAATGCCATTTTGGAAGGTTCCACAGGTATAAACTACCAATACGCACCTTCTATGCATGAAGTGAGTAGCTACCTTAATTCATACCTGCACAAATATATATAATATAATATATATATATATATATATATATTATTATAATATAATACGTGCTTTGCGAAAGTATTCGGCCCCCTTGAACTTTTCAACCTTTTGCCACATTTCAGGCTTCAGACATAAAGATATAAAGTTTTAATTTTTTTGTGAAGAATCAACGAGTAGGACACAATTGTGAAGTGGAACGAAATTTATTTATTGGATATTTTAAACTTTTTAAAAAATAAAAAACTGAAAAGTGGGGCGTGCAAAATTATTTGACCCCTTAAGTTAATACTTTGTAGCACCACCTTTTGCTGTGATTACAGCTGCAAGTCACTTGGGGTTAGTCTCTATCAGTTTTGCACATCGAGAGACTGAAATTCTTGCCCATTCATCCTTGGAAAACAGCTCGAGCTCAGTGAGGTTGGATGGAGAGTTTTTGTGAACAGCATTTTCCCGCTCTTTCCACAGATTCTCGATTGGATTAGGTTGGATTTGACTTGCCCCTCTAACACCTGGTTTTTTTTTTTTGTGAACTTCCATTGGATTTTGGGTTTATATTTGGGATCATTGTAATTGGGTTTGGGAAATAAATTTTCCGTCCCAGTCTCGGTCTTTTTTCAGGCCCAAAGGTTTTCTTCCAGAATTTGGGCCTGTATTTGGGCCCCCCAACTTCCCCTCAATTTTAACCCTTTTCCCTGCCCTGCTGAAAAAAAATAGGCCCAAACCTAAGCTGCCCCCCAGGTTTTTTCGTGGGGATGGTGTGTTCAGGGTGAGGGGCTGTGGTTTTCTTTTACGCCAAAAAAATTTATTTTCATTGTGACCAAAAAATTGGGTTTTTGGGTTTTATCTGAGGGAGGGGCACCTTTTTCCCCATGTTTGGGGTCTTCCCCGGTTTGGTTGTGGCCAAAAATTTAACGAGACTTTTTTTGGATATCTTTGAGAAATGGCTTTTTTCTTGCCCACCTTCTTCCATTTAAAGGGCCCAAAATTTTGCAGTGTACACTGATTGTTGTTTCCCATGGACAGAAATCTCCCCCCTTTAGCTGGGGATTTTGCAGTTTTATCCAGAGTGCATGGGGCCCCTTTGGCTGCATCCCTGATCACAGGGGCGTAACTAAGGGTTTGGGGAAACGGGGGGCAGGGTTTTCCGGGGCCCCTTTTCGCTAGGGGGGCCCAGCCCCGGGCAGCTGCTACGGGGCTTTCCCCAAAAAGGGGGTAATGCCCCTCCCGTGCCCGCCGGCAGTGAACTTGACAGTTCACTCTGGGGGGGCGGGGGGGGTCTGAGGGGCCCGGCGTGTACCCTCTGAACGCCCCCGGGCCCCCCAGCCCGAGCGTTCCCGGAGGCAGCCCTTTAAAAGGGGGGTTTGGGGAGAGGGGAGCGAATGCGGCCCGCAATTCCCCTGCCGGCGCTTATGATCACGGTTGGGGGCTTTCGCAGTTACTTTTACATAAACCCCCCGCCCTCGGGTTTTGAGCGCCGGGTGCTGCAGGAAAAAAAGCAGACCGGAGGAGGGGGGATCGGGGGAGGGGGAACGAGGGGGGAGTAAAATATTTTTTATTTTTTCCTGGGCCCCCAAGTCGGCCCCCAAAAACTCCCTAAGCCTTTCCTAAAACCCCCTAAAAGGAGCCCCTAACACCCCCTAAAGCCTGCCTAAACACCCCCAAACCAGCCCGCCTAAACACCCCCCAAGCCTTTCCTTTAAAAACCCCCTAAGCCCCGCCCATACACCCCCCAAGCCTTCCTATACAACCCCCCCTAAGGGCCCACCTATACACCCCCCAAACCTCCCCATACACCCCCTAAGCCGCCCTTTTCCCCCTAAAACCTGCCCTTTTCCCCTAAACCCCCCTTTTAAAACCCCCTTTTAAACCCCTTTTACCCCCCCCTAAGCCTGCCCATACACCCCCTCTTAAGGGCCTTGGCCCCCTATTACCCCCAAGGGGGGCCCTAATCCCCTAGGGCCGGGCCCATTAACCCTAAGCCTGTATACACCCCCTTAAAAAACCCGTAATAACACCCCCTAAAGGGGCCCGCCTGTACAAACCCCCCAAAGGGGAATTAAAACCCCTTTGCCGTCTGTAAACCCCCTTTTTCCTGCCCGTAAAACCCCCCAAGGCCCGTCTGTATACCCCCCCAAAAACCTCCCGTTACCCCCCTAAGCCAAAACCCGTAAAACCCCCCCCAAACCGGCCCGTATACCCCCCCAAGCCTGCCTGGGATACCCCCCCAACCTGCCTTTAAAACCTCCCCCCTTGCCCTTTTAAAACCCCCCAGCCTGCCGTTACCCCCCCAACCCGCCTAATAGCCCCCTAAAGGCCCTGCGCCCGAATACCCCTTTTTAGGCTAAACCCGGGGAAGGGCCCGTCTGCCTTATACCCCTTAAAAACTTCCCCCCTCTCCAGCCGCCCCCCTTGGGGCAGGGGGGTTTCTTGGGGGGTCCCTTTAAACTCTCGGGGGGAAAGCCGTCTTTGGTGAAACGGTGGCACTTCGCACAAGCTTCAGTTTTTTTTTCGGGTTTTAGCCAGGTTTTTATTTTTCAGGCACAGTAAAATTTAAATGTACAGGGATTAAAAGGAAAACAAACAAAAAACCCGGGCCCTCCAAACCCCTACCTAAACTTTTTTTAGAGAACCCTCCTCTAACATAAATTTGGGACCCAAATGTCCCCTGTCACAACACTTTTTCCCCAACCTTTTTTAAACCCACCCATTCCCAAATGGGTTTTCGGTTTCCTAAGCCCTTTGGGGGGCCAGAGCCCCCTGCCCAAGCTTTCCCCTGCCACTCTAAACTGCAGTTTTACCCCCCCCCCTTTGGTCACCTGCAGGGGACCCGGGTTTTTTAATTTGCCAACCCCAGACTGGCCAAAACCCCACATGGAACCTGGAGAACCCGGGGGCGGGGAAAAAGCCAACCCCCCCATTTGCAGGCCCGTTCCGGGGGGTCAAACCCTAATGGTTGGATTTCCGCCATGGTTCAATCAGCTGCAGCAACCAAATGTTTTCACTGTGCAATTGGCCCCCCCACCAAGCCCCGGGTTTTTTGGGGCACGTTTCTAAATAAAGGGCGGGCTCCCTTGTGGGAGGGAAAAAGGCAACTACTCTTAGCCAAATCGCTTCACCACCCCCCAAACTTGGGCCCACCTATAAAAACCCCCGGGGGCTTGCCCTTTTTACTTTTATTTGGGGGCCCCTTTAGCCCACCTAAACCCTACCAATAAAGGGCCCCTTTTAAAACCCAAAACCCCCGTCCCACCTGTATGGAAACCCCATTCCCACCCAAAACCCCCCTGCCTAAATGGACCCCATATAGCCAGGGGGGAAGGGGGCTGGGAAAAATTGGATTCTAAGTTTTTTTGTCTAAAACAAGGGCCCAATGGTGGGGGGAGATTCAAGTTTGGGGGATGGACCCGGGTGCAAACAAAAGGGGGGAAAGTCAATGACCGTCAGAGAACCCCTTTTTCCCGTGAGCACAAAAGGGGAAAAACACTGGGAATCATTAAATTTTAAGAGCCGTTTTACAGTGGGTTACCCCCTATATGGTACTGTTTTGGAGGTAAATACAGTCAACGAAAGGGGGGGAAAATAGGAAATTTTCCTTTTGGTTTACTATTTGGGGTACTAAATTTGGGCTTTGTTAAATGTTTAGGAAATTGTAAGGTTATTATTCTTTACAAATTTTGGGGAATTTTTTGGGTTAAAGTTCTGGGGTTTTTTAACCAAATCCCTATGCAATGGGGTTTTTTTGGTAATTTTGGTTTGGTATAGGGAATTGTTTTTGGGGAGCAGTATGGGTGGTTTATATGTAGATGAGGAAAAAAACCCCTTGAAATTTCTTCCCTTTTTCTAACAGAAAGTCCCTTTTTTCCAAGGCGTTTTATTTCCCCCTTTTTTTGGGGGGGGGGGGGCCCCCAACCAAAAATTTGGGTTTTGGGCCCGGTTTTCTAGTTACCCCCCGCTGGCTTTTTTCCTTTTTTGAATTAAAGTTTCCCCGGGTTTGGTAGAAAAAACATTTGGGCTGATTCCCTTCCATTTCAAAATTTTTTCTTTCACAGGCTCCTTGGGGGGTTTTTAAAAAATTTTTTGGGGAAATTTTTTTGTAAACCAAATCCCCTTTTAAACTTCCCCACAGTTTTCACGGAAAATACCGGTTTTTTTCCCTTGGGTCTTCATGAGGGTCCCGCGCTTTTAAAAAGAACCCCGAGACTATCACAAAGCAGGTGCATTTTTTTATGGAGACTTGATTTTCAAAACACTGGGAAAAAAATTTAATTTAAAATCAGTCATTTAAGACCCCCCATTTGGAAATCAAATTTCCCACCCGAAACCTTTTTGGGGTTTAGTTTTCGCACTGAAAGTAAAGGGGCCGAAAATATTTCCGGCCCCCCTTTTCAGGTTTTTTTATTATTTTAAAAAGTTTAAAAAATCCAATAAATTTCGTTTTTGCTTCACAAAATTTTTTCCCCCCTTTTTGGGTTTATTCGTCACAAAAAAAAAAAAAATTTGATTAAAACCCCCCCCTTTAGGGGAAACCCCCCCAAAATTTCAAAAAAAAAAATTTAAAGGGGGTCGAATACCCAAATTAAGAATAAAAAAAAACCATAAAAACCCCCCCAAAAAAAAAAAGATATTTAAAAAAAAATAAACCCTTTCCTTTATTTATAAACCGGGGGGCCCCTAGGTTCCAAAGGCCCCCCAAAAATTCGTTGGGGGGATGCTGTCCCCCCTCCCAAAAATTTGGGCTTTTTCGTATCTGGCCCAATTTCACAAAAATCAGGGGGAGAAAGAGCTGGGGGCCCTGGGTTTAAACTCCAGCAAAAAGGGTTCAGGGCAGCTAAAAAACAACTGAAATTTGCTTTAAAAGCATAAAAAGCAAATAGTTCATTTTACAAAAGGATTTCAGCCTCAACCTATTTGTTTGTTAATGACTGCAAGTTAACCCAGTTTAAAAAAATGTGGGTTTATTTTGGGGTTTTTTCTCATTGGGTTTTTTACCTTGTAGCTGTTTTTTTCAGTTTCTATTGTGTACCCCAAATTTAGATTCATCCCCCAAACATGGCATTATGATAGTTTTAAAAAATTCTTTATTCTGAAAAACCCCCGAAAAAATGGCACAGTTTTTTTTCCAAAAAATTTTAAGAAATGGGGAAAAAAATCTTTCGGAAACTCTGTATTTTTCCCCCCGCCCCATAAGACCGGGGTCCACCCTGCAAGGGGCCCAAAACCCCCTCGATTCTTTAATCCTAAAAAACCTTTAATGTCCCTTTCGAGTATTTTAAAAAAGTACCAATTAAATCGAGTAAAAGGCCGGGCCCGGTATAACCCAAAGGGACCTAATTTTGGGCCACAAAAACCGGGGGGAAAGTTAAATTTACCGGTAAAAGCCCAATTTAAAAAAACCCCGCCGGGGCACCGATTTTAAAAAAAAAAATAGAAACCCCAAAAAGTTGGGATTTTAAAATACCCCCCAAGGGATTTAAAACCCCCCCTGGCCCCCTTTAAAACTCCCCAAAAGGCAGGGTATTGGCTGGTTTAGGCAGTTTTTTTCCCCCCTAGGGAAATAAGTTGTATAGACATTTTAAAGTCCCCAAGGCAAATAAAGGGGAAAAGGGCAGTTTTAAATTTTCATAGGCAGGTTAAAAGGGGTTTAAAAAAGGGCCCCCCTAGGCAGGTTTTAGGCATGTATAGGCTTTTTTTAATGTCCCCCAAAACAGGTTTTTAGGGAGTTTAAAATTTTATAGTGAATCCCCCATAGGCAGGTTATAGGCAGGTATAGGTCGTTATAGGCAGATATAGGTCCTCATAGGCAGGTTATAGGCAGGTAATTGCCCCCATAGGCAGGTTATAAGCAGGTATAGGTCCCCATAGGCAGGGTATAGGCAGGTATAGGTCCCCCTAGGCAGGATATAGGCAGGTATAGGTCCCCCTAGGCAGGGTATAGGGCGGTATAGGCCCCCCTAGGCAGGCTATAGGCAAGTATAGGCAGGGTATAGGCAGGTATAGTTCCTCATAGGCAGGTATAGGTCCCCTAGGCAGGCTATAGGCAGGTATAGGCAGGGTATAGGCAGGTATAGGCAAGTATAGGCAGGGTATAGGCAGGTATAGTTCCTCATAGGCAGGTATAGGTCCCCTAGACAGGTTATAGGCAGGGTATAGGCAGGTATAGGCAGGTATAGGTCCCCTAGACAGGTTATAGGCAGGGTATAGGCAGGTATAGGTAGGGTTTTAAAACAAAAAAAACCCACTTACCTGGCTCCCCGCTGCTCCTCTCCTGGGTGCGCTCCTCGGTCTTCTCGGCACAGGCGGGTGATTGTCATCAGGCCACGCAGCGTGTGACACAGCCTGGCCGGCCCCAGAAACTCCACGGGCACTTGGGGCCAGAGGGGAAGGAGCTCGCTCTCTGCGCCGCAGTGGTATCTCTTCACCTGTGTGCGCTCCGGAGGAGTCGCATACAGGGGAAGAGATCGCAGACAGTGCCCGGGCCATGGCAGCGCCCGGACATTGTCGGCTGTACTCAGCCTTCAGTTATATGCGCTCCCTGAGGAGTCACATATAGCTGAAGCGTCCCTGTTGACACTCGGGCCATCGCAGCGCCCGAGCGCCGACAGTGACTCGAGTATAAGCCGAGGAGGGATTTTTCAGCACATTTTTTGTGCTGAAAAACTCGGCTTATACTCGAGTATATATGGTATTTGGCTGTGTCCACGCAACACTGGCCAAAATAGTTGTCGGATTCAGAATCCGAGACTGTATTGTCCAACGAGTATTTTGACCGGTTTTTCAATGTGGAATTTGGTAGTTTTTTTCGGCTGGATTTGCAGTCAGAAAACGAGTCCCATTCACCTCTATAAAGTTTTGGACATGCATCTGACAGATATGTTGGGATGCGTTTTCTGATAGATCTGTTACAAATCAGATCTATTGAAAATCCGAGCCGTGTGGACTACAACTCGGATTTTTAGTTGAGGTCTATGGGGATGCTTTTACTGTCGGTAAAACCATGTTGTGTAGACAGGTTCTTTTAGACAAACACCCGAGGATTTTAATTTTTCTTTATTTTGCCGCGGTTTTCAGATTCATTTCTTCAATAGTTTTTTGTATCATAGAGCATCCGAAAGCTCTATGATGCAAAAAACGCGCACAAAGCTTTCTGGAGGTTTTTGATGCCATCTCATTGACCTCAATAGTCAAATTTTCAATGTTTTCTAAGTGAAATACAACGGATTATTGAACATGTACCAAGTTTTTAGAAAAAACTGCAGTTTTGAAATCCAAGCTCAGAAAATCTGAGCCGTGTAGACTACAACTTGGACCTTGTATTTAGGTCTATAAGGATGGTTTTACTGTTGGTTTTTTGGCGATTTTGAAAATATGAATCCGGGTCAAAACCAACTGTGACTCCTTAATGTGTAGACAGACCCTAACTCTGTAAGGCACAGTAATGATGGCAGTGACAGGCACAGTATTGAGATTAGCATCTTAATGAAACAATGGGGAAATGTATTAATACTGTCTAGTACAATGTATAAAGTTAGACTGAACAGTCTTAAAATACACCATCAAGTGTATGATAAATCTGGTGCATGTTTAGACGGTCTAGTCTAACTTTATACAATTTAGTAGTTGGCTTAGATTGTGCCATCAATTGCAGCAAAATTTTGTTCATTTTTTTGGTGCACAGTGTCGCACATTTAACCTTTCCCACTTCCCAGATAAAGCATGCCGTTTAATTAAGGCCATGCTCCTTTTGTCAGACGTGGTGCAGAAGTGTCTATAAACTGTCTAAAACACATAATAAATGTGATGCAAAGCATGTACATCTGTATTTTGATGCAACTTGTGCTAGCAATAGTAAATATGCCCCAATATGTGTTGCTAGAGTGTGATGATCTGTTGAAAAGAGTGAGAAGCAGGGACAGGACGATGGGTAGTCAAAGGCAGGCGACAGCCTAGGGCTCCGCTTCATCCCAGACAGGATGGGGGTGCATTGAGGTATATAGTGAGCTGAATTTTACATTGGGAGGGGAGGTTGGAGCGCTACATGCTTTACTTGCCTAGGGCACCAGAATACCTTGTCCTAGCCCTTTTGAGAAGTCAAAGATGTCTGAGTAGCAAACTCTGGCTTTGTCCATGACCATTTGGTCTAATAGAGAAGAAGAAGGAAAGGGAATGAATACAGTCAGAGACAACAGCACCTGTAGTAAGGACCACGGTCACTAAAAATGTAATTACTTCACGTAATATGTGGTTGTCAGAGGAGAAAACCTGATGTCCTTGGCCCCAATACAAAATCACTGAAAGAGGGTCCTTTGGGCCTGCTCAAGCACCATCTCCGAAGGAAAAAAGCTAACTCAAAAGCCGCTATAGCAATACTCCTGTTTGTTGTCTACTGTAATAAGTTAAAGAGGTAAGCTTTGGAGAAAGCGTATGCCTCATTCTCAGAAATCATTAGCTAAAGAGAACATTTGATAGTTACAAAACCGATGAATAGTAAATGAAAAGGCTTGATATGACTTTTATTATCATGCTAGTTTTTTCCCTTCATTTAAGAGAAAAAAAGTCTTTGAATCAAAGCAGCTCTGAAGTTTGCCAGTAGGTGGCAGAATTTGTCAATTTTTTTGTAATACCAAATTGTCTTGATTATGGCATAAATGAATGAAACTATACCGAACAGCCAGAACATTAAAATCACCTGCCTAATCTTCTGTAAGTCTATCTCAAAGTAGCATTGACCTGTTACAATTCCACAATAGACTTAAAGGGTGACGTATGATTTTTGGCGCCCAAGCGCCAATTTTTATGCGCATTATAATAGCGTAGAATGCGCCTGAATTTTTGATCATGGTCTACTGCGGGTCATAAATCAGGCGCATTATAGCGCAAAGAAAATACTTCTGGCTCAGGTAAACCACTTTTAAAATGTTCTACCTGTGCCAGCAGTAATGTGCCTATTTTTGGCCTTCTCCCGTTCATAAATGTTTAGAATAGTACAGTTCTAGTGCGCCCCGCCTCCCGCAGGCCCCCGATATCAGGCGCATTACAAAGTGCTGCGGGCGTTCTGTAATGCGCCTGATACTAGAGTGCGGCTCTTTGAAAATATAGCGAACGGAGGCCCGTTCATACATGTCTCCCAAAGTATCTTGTAGTATCTTGCACCAAGTCTGAAGAAGGGAGCTAGTACTCTCGAAAGCTCACCATCAAATATACTCAGTTAGCCTGAAATCTTCACTCTTCTACTACTTTCTATGGTTAACACGGTACAACATTATACTACTAGCATATCTTGCACCAAGGCATTGGCAGGAGATTTTTTAAAAGGAACCTATTATATTGAACATGCTATCTGATCTGTGGGCAACATGTTATAGAGTGGAGCTGAGCACTATCGTATGTAATTTTGTTTGAAAATATTCAGCAGAACTTGTAATTTATTCAGGTAACTTGCTGCCTATTCTGGTTTAGGAGTCTAGTAGATGGTCTTATCAGTGACTGACAGATACTCATAGAAGGAAGGCTGTCAGTCAATAATACGGCCACCTACCTGGCTCTGTAACATAGAGTGAGCATGAAGGTAAATTAATGTTTTTTGTGGTGTGTGTGTGTGTGTGTGGTGTGTGTGTGTGTGTGTGTGTGTGTGTGTGTGTGTGTGTGTGTGTGTGTGTGTGTGTGTGTGTGTGTGTGTGTGTGTGTTTCTTATATCTCATTCTGGTTACAGATGTAGAGAGACTTTCTCTAACGCTGACATCGATCCTGGACAAGGTGATGCACTATATCCATTGTGCCTTGCATGATGTTACACTATTATCTCTATTGAAAGAAATATTTATTGCCACACTGTACTCTTTAAACCTCCTCTTCCACTGAAATTCCACTAGTCATTTTTGGTTAATCTGGTTTAAAGACCTGTACAGACATCTTTAAATCGAGTGAGGAAAGGGTTAAGTTTTCCTAACTGAAGTATTAACTAAACAGATGTATTTCCAGCTCTGGTTTTAGGATTAATGATGAGATTATTCTTCTCCCACATATACCTAAACTCATTCGGGCCTGGAGTCTAGGGCTTTCAAAGTGGAGGTCTCACCTACAGCTCTGATGTTGTCCATAAATTGGTGGGCTATCTGATCATGAAACATAATGAAGCTGTGCACATCTAAAATATATTCTGAAAAACGCAAGCATAGGTGCACACTAAAAAGGCAATAGATATATCTAACAAAAAACCCAGTGGCACACTAAAACCAAGTAAAACCTCAAGGTACATTAGGAAAAATTGAAAAATGCATTACTGCCAAGGAAAATATAGAAACCTGGGACTCTTAGTTTACAGTATTTGATCAAAGATTGTATTAAGCTCACCTCCCAAAACGTCTGGGAGGGGAGCTTAATACAATCTTTGATCAAATACTGTAAAAAAGTCCAGGTTTTCATATTTTCCTTGGGAGTAATCATTTTCAATATTCCTATGTACCTTGAGGTTTTACTTGGTCTTTAGTGTGCCACTGATATTTGTTAGATATAGGCTTTCTGATCATGAACTGGGAGACCGCTAAAGGGATAATATAAAATATAGACTCCACTTCTAGGGGGATTAGGACTTTCTAAGTGGATATCTTCTGCACAGTTCTCATGAACCACCACCATTATGGCTCCCATACTAATAACTAGTTAGACTATGTTTCCTTGCAGTAGGAGGAAATTAAAGTCTATGGCTCACACAACTTGAGGAAGTTGACAATAGCCAAATTGCCCAAGAACACTGTACTTTCAATAGTGTACAACCTCTAAAATCCTACAGACAAGAGAGCTAATGTGCCAATGGCTCAAGTACTCTGAAGGAGGTGATAATAGCTAAAGAGCACTGTACCACCAGTAATGCTAAACCTCTAAGATCCTATGGATTACAGAGCTGATGTACCAATGGCTCAAGCACCATAAGGGAGGTGATGATAGCTAAGTTGTCCAAGAGCACTGTACTACCAGTAGTGCTAACCTCTAAGATCCTATGGACAAGAGAGATGATGTGCTATAGGAGTTATCAAGCTACAACTGCACAGGTGGGCTCAGAAGACACTATGAAGCATTATTCAACTGGTTACAGAAGAGGACACGCATACAGCATACCATGACATGATTTTAATGGCGTCATTCTAGCTAAAATATTGCTTCTTCCTGTTCTGTTGTCACATGAAGAAATATGTTATCTAAACCTGAGTAACATACTTTTAAACTGGAGGTTATTTGGAACAGAGCTGAGATGAGTTATCGAATGTGGGTCCCAAAGGGGACTAGCTTCCAGCAGAAGGCTATGTTGATTAAACCTGTTGATGACTGGCTTCAGAGAGTAGAGTAGAGACAGCAACTCAATCTATCCTAGGACTTGTATAGCAAGAGAGTGAAGTCTGTACTACAAGCTAGCAGAGGTAAGAAATGCACTTCACACAGTACTTCTATACAGCATTCCTGGTCTCCAAGGGAACCGGATATCCTCCATTTGGAATCAATTCATGAGATCTGATTAGTGCTCTTAAGGGAAGCAGAAAGTCATTTGACAACAAGACTAATGGCACCAATAAAAAGTCATTGGTCATTCTGGACTGAGTGTCCGCCCTCTGGCACGCTGATGTTCTGCAACTTTGAAGATCAGTGATCAGTAAGGAAGACTGGCTAGAATTACTGCTTCTGTTAAACTTCTGAAGCTATAGTGTATCATCTGGTTACTCAGACAAAAATGTTTTCTTACAGTCCTTTCCAGATCTAGTGGTGAAAGGCCTTCAAAGGGATGCCTCCTTAAAGAAGATCCATTCACACATCCATCTTACAAGCAACTAGTCAATCACCGTTTCCTTTTATAATCCCACAATTCTGTGGGCTCATGCTGATATGAAGCAACGCCGATAGAATTTCTGGCACAGAAGAACAAATGTGCCAAAAGGATAGAGAATCACTGTACCCTCTAACAAGTACTGTGAAGGTAATTTTGTGGGCTCTTGCGTATATAACAGAATTCCTGACACAGTGAAGCACGTCTCTAAAGGGGTAGACAATCACTGTGTCCTGTAATGAGTACAAAGCAAGTCAATGATCAATGAGAGGCAAGTCAATGGTTTTATGCTTATCATAGAAAGTAGTGTTGTAATAAAGTCAGCTCACCTTTGCATGAACAAATTAAGGTGGAGGTGTACGGCTTGATCCCACAAGGCCACTGGTCGAACAGACTGTTACGATTCCAAAACGATGGAGAGCTAGCACCAATCAAAGTAAGAAGATGGCGACTCTAGTCATTCTATACCTTAGGTGAGTAATCAAAGCCTTGCGTGTTTGCACTTCTTATCAGATGACAGGGAACCTGAAGGAGCGTGCAGGGGGCTGGGGAGGAAAGTGCAGTGTATGAGACTGTCTGCTGTATAGAGAATCCACTAGTTGTAATGTAATTATTTGAGTAAACTTTGCAGACGCTCCCTGCTTCCTCGCTCTCTGCTCACCCCTCTCCTTCTCGCCCGTGACTCAGCATGCTTTGTTTATCTTCTCTACTGAGCAGATAAGAGGTAAGGAACTCACTTCATGGCAAAACCCCTTTAAGGAAAGAATGCTATGGCACATAAACCATGACTGGTGCACTTGTGTTAAAAAAATCTTTCTCGATATTTACAACAAATGTTATTCTACCTTTTTCTGCAGGGAAATGGTCAAGACTAATGGCAACAAAGTTTGTGTTAAAAAACAATCATTTTATGACAACAAGGGTACATTATTGCTTTATCATAAGTCACTTGTTTACTGCAAACGACAGATACTCGTTTTTCACAAGATAAAACAGGTTATATAACCCTTTGTAGGATTATATTCTATTTGGACTAAGACGTGGATACATGATCAGAGACTACAACAAACAGCATGATCATTGATCTCTGTGCCAGCTTGCATCAGAGATTCACACAATGAAACCTACAGCCAAACTTTATACAGTGATTCATAAGATATGAGTCATTTTGTATCCCACTCCCTTTACATGTTGTGCCATTTTAATACAGTACAAACAATTATAACTCTTAGGGCCACATGTATTATTATTATTATTATTATTATTATTATTTATTATTTTATTTTAATTTGATTCCAGGGCGCTGTATATTCGAGGGGGTTACATACATTACATAAGTCAAACGAGTACAGTGATAAGGGATAATGACAATCTAGGTCTGAGACTTTCTTTGTTGCCCATGGAAACTAGAAATCAGAGCGCCCCTCTCATTTTTTCAGAGCACTATAGGAAATGAAAGGGAGCTCTGATTGGTTGCTATGGGCAACAAAGAAAGTCTTAGACCAAGACAGTTTTCATACATGTCCCCCTTAATATCACCATCTCATGAGAAGCAAAATATGAGTAAAGAGCATATTGGAATCTAAAATGTATCTTATTTTTCCATCTACACAGACATATGAGGCCTTTTTTTGTGGGACATGATATACTTTTTCATGTTGTCATTGATTGTAATATAGAATGTACTGGGAAACTGAAAAAAGATTTGGTGGGAAAAAAAAGTGGGAGGGGAATGTGAAAAAATGTACTTGGGCCATGTTTGTGGTGTTTGCTTTTATGTTGCTCACTTTTTGAGCAATGATGTTTTATTATCTGTATTCTGCAAGTCGGTATGATTCTGGAAAATATGTTTTCATCATGTTTTAGCTGCAGCGCCATTTTCTGTGACCAATAACTTTTTGTTTTCCACATATGGAGTGAGGGCTCATTTTTTGCAGGCTGAAGCGAAGGTTTTATTGGCGCTTTTTTTGGAATACATGGGACTTTTTCAATCACTTTTTTGGGGGTAAATAAAATGACCAAAAAACCCACAATTTTGACGTTTGCCATTTTTTTCTTCTATGGTGTTCAGCATATGGGATAAATGATGTTATATTTTAATAGATTAGACTTACAGATTTGGTGATACCTATTATGTGTACCTTTCTTTTTTATTTATTTGTAAAATGGCAAAAAGATGGTGTTTTAAACTTTTAATGTTATTTATTGTTTTTTACACTTTTAAACCATTTTTATTTTTAATATTGGTACACAATGTCAGCATAGGGTACTTGACCACTAGTGGTCTTGATCGCTTGTACAGCCTTCAGCATTATTTAAATGATGCAGAAATGTGTACCAAAAAGGGGGTTAAATTACTTCCTGCTTTGAGCAGGAAGTAATAGTAGTGCTAACATGGTGGCTATGCAAGCCATGGTAACCTCTCCGCATCCCACAATCTCGTCATGGTGGGGGGGTCAACAAAGGGAGGAACCAGGCAGAGCACCGTTCCTCATTCAATTAAATGCTGTAGCTACGATCACTGCAATATCAAAATGGTTAAAAAGCATGTATCAGATCTGGCCCTGATCCCTGCTGTAAGCAGCGGGTGCCAGCTGTAATAATCAGCCAGCTTCTTCTGCCTATAGAGCAAACTCAGCATGTGAGCACACTCCAAAACTCCTTGCCATAAGGTGACATATCCATACATCATATGTTGGTAAGGGTTTGTCCCATCTTGAAACTTCAACATCTGAGGTCAGCTCATACACGAGTGAGCTAAGAGCAGGTCTTAGTCATGAAAATTATAAAATGGGAAAACCCCTTTGAGCAGCATGTATAAATACTAGCACTCTAGAGTGGTAAGTAGAGGCCTCCCTACTAATTAGCGCTAGGCCACACCTTTAGCTCACTGTCACCTTCCCAAATTCTTCAAAGGCAAAAAAAAGCAATTCTGGATTCACTTATCTAATTTTAAATCAGTGTAAACATTGATCAGACAGTTAGAGGATATACCAACCCCATTGTCTACTGAGATGTTGAAAGTGAGTAAAACATCTCAAAACATGTCATGAATGTAGTGCAAGGCAGATGCACCAGTTTTTGGTGCAAATTAGGCAAGAATTTTGATGCATTTAGTTTAGTAAGTGTTCCCCACTATATTCATGCTAAACACTATTTCAATTCAATTGGCATCACCCCCTAGGCTTTTTTTCTCTCCTTTTTTTTAGAAAAAAAGTTTTTTGCTAAACCAATTAATAAATTAATGACAAATGATACTGCTCCACTATAATTAACTTACATAGTTACATAGTTACATAGTAAGTATGGTTGAAAAAAGACACGTGTCCATTAAGTTCAACCAAAGGTGGGGAAAATGTGGGTGAAGGGAGAGAGACAAGGACTTTAAGCCCATCCTCACCACTGGTTAATGCCCTGAAACCCACAAGGCAAAAAAACCAATCTGCTCCAGTGGAGACCCTACCTCTGACCCCAGAGCCTCCACCAGCCAGGATCCAGTTCCTGCTGTGACCAGATCCTCAGGCAGTCTATTCCACAGATTCACAGTTCTTACATTGAAGAACGCCCTTCTCCTCTGGAGATTGAATCCTTTTTTTCTCTAGCCGAAGGGAATGTCCACTTGTCTTTTGAGGGGGTTTCACTTGAAATAATTTTTCCCCATACTTTTTGTAGGAACCATTTATATATTTATATAAATTAATCATGTCCCCCCGAAGCCGTCTTTTCTCATGACTAAATAAGTTCAATTCTACTAATCTCTCCTCATAACTAAGATGCTCCATTCCCCTTATAAGTTTGGTTGCTTGTCTTTGTACTCTCTCTAGCTCCATTACATCTCTTCTATAAACTGGGAACAAGAACTGAACAAAATTTAATTTGATCCTTTTTATAACTATTTTCTTGAGTACACTGGAGTATAGAAAATGCTCAATAAAGATTAAACAGCTTTTCATCTCTTGGCATTTTCTTGTATCATAATATAGAGTTTTTATAGGTTTTAATATCATCTCTTCCATGAAATAGTAGCTGGATCACTTTGTTTACTGCATACAAATATTGGTCTAAGCCATACCTAAATCCATTGGCAGTCAGTGACTGGGGTAACCAATGTGGTTGTTGAATGTCAACATATGCCCAATAAACTGAGAATACAGAATTCAATATCCCGCTTTACTAGAAACTAAGGGCGACATGTATGATTTATGGTGCTAATCCGCCAAATTTTCTGCGCATAATAATAGTGTAAAATGCACCTGATTTATGAACCTGTTCTATTTCGGGTTATCAATCAGGTGCATTCTAGCGCCGAAACAATTCTGGCTCAGATAAACCACTTTCAAAGTGGTTTACCTGTTACAGCAGTAATGCACCTGGAATTGCTGTACTGAAGCTATAAATCTATAGCTTCATACGGTTCTAAGGCGCCCCACCTCCCGCTTGACCCCCGAAATCAGGTGCATCACAAAGTGCCGCATGCGCTCTGTAATGCGCCTGATATTGGTGTGCACACAAATTAAAAATTCAGCGAACGGGGCTGTGCTAGATGTTGGGCTGAAAAGACACCAGACTTCTAGCACTGCCCCATTCATAGATGTCGTCTTAAATGTTAATGAAAGCTCTCATCCACTTGTACTGCAGCCTGACTTGTTTAATCTCAATGCCGTCCACTGGGACAGAGTACAAAAAAATCTCCAAGAACAAATCAGCAGTGAAAAGAAATAAAAGCTTGGAACTTGGAATGCAGACATTTAACTCCCACCTATCTAAGAGACTATGAAATACTGAATTCCAGTTGAACAAGGCTTCTCTACTGTGTGCATATTTAAAGCCTACATGCATGAAACAACTGTGCAGGTATAGACTATTTTACTTCCTATTAGAGCAGATCGTACATATTTGCAGCTTTTTGGTAATTCATTCTTCATTATACGTCAAACAGTATTATTGCACTGCAGATTTGTGTTGATGTCAAATTAAACCGGAAGTGACTCAATTCGGGTAGGCCTGAGTCGAATTTTTAAGAGTGTTAGCATAGTGACATCTTTTCACAACACATCACAGTATGAAAAACTTTCATGCTGCTCCTAATTTAACAAAGCAATAGATTGAAGCCTTGGAACTTTTGGAAAAAGATAAAAATATTATTTTGAAACCCTCAGGTAAAAGGGAGGAGGTAGCATAGTAGTTCCAGATCACAAGCAGTACAAATAAAATGGTATCAGATATTTTATTAGATGACCATTCATTTATTAGATGACCATTTTATTAGATGGGTTTCTGGAAAAGGACCCAATAGTAAGTTTGAGGCTTGAAGTTCAATATCTGCTCATTATAGACCTAGATCAGAGGCTTATTTCAAAGGAATATTATATTGAATTCAGAAATTTAATAAATCTGACTATACCCTATGCCTTGCTGAAAATCCGTCCCATCATTCAGAATGTGTGTATACATTAATAAAGGGTCTTAACAGTTTGTATTGACATTATCCACTTGTGTCAGAGACACCAGTGACCTTCTTAAGTTTATGTCATGCTTGGGAAGGGGTTCATATAAATTTCCATATATTTAGGCCAACGTGATCATGTGGGCTCAATAATAGATTCGGCATGAGTGTTGTATGGAACCAGCTGTAAATTACAGTGGGTAACCTGCAGTAGCAGACGCAACCAGAGTGGCCAATTAACCTCTTAGATGCCGCGGTCAATTGAGATCATGGTGGTAAGGGAAAGATAAAGGGAGAGGGCCTCTTCTGTCTCCATTGGCACCCAGCAACACGATCGTGGGGTGACAATGGTTGCCATAGCCTGACGAAGATTGACGTCACCACACCCGGCTGTGCCCGGAGTGCAAGGACAGGCATGGTGATTGACAGTTTCAATAACTGAATTGGCTTAAGATTTACCTTTGAGACCAATGAGTCGGTCTTCACTTTTTTAGACTTAACACTTCACAAGAGTTTGGATATAAGGTTACATACTAGTACATATAGAAATCCAACGGCTATGAATAATCTTCTGATGTGCGATAGATATCATCCAGAATCTCTGAGAAGAGGCATTCCTAGGACTCAGTATTTAAGAATTAAAAAGAATTGTTCTACTACTGAGGTGTTTAAAAAACAAGCTTTGGTTTTAAATTGTTTCCTCAATAGGGGCGACTCATCAACTGTTTTGTATTCTGCTTTCAGAGGGGCTCTATCAAAAAACAGACTTGATCTTCTAATACTCAAGAAAAAAGAGAACACTGCTCACGAACAAATAAGACTAAAAGGAACTTATGATGATCTCCAATGGGTTTTAAATCCATTTAAAAAAATATTAAAATATACTTATTTGGATCTGACCCTAATACAACATATCATTGCTATTACACATCGAAGGGGTTGCTTTTTGGGTGACAGACTGATTTACATTTACTATGAACAACCACCACCTGTCCAGACATGGTTGGAAAATTGAACAAGGGGTATGTTTAGATGTGGTTCCTTTAAAGTATGCCCCTCCATTAATCATACAAAAACATTGACAAGTATGGTTACTAATAAAACATATGAAATGAGAGATCTTATTACATGTAAAATTATGGCAGTCATCTACTTATGTAATGCGTTTCTCCAGAATTCAGAAAACGAGTGAGGGAACATGCATGTGATACATACGTGATAGATATGTGAACATACATGTGATACTGAACAATGCAGGGAAACCCCCCATTTCACATTATGTCTGGGAAAAACATGCAGGTGCTGCTAGTTGTCCTCCTTATTGAGGTGATTTGCTTGTCAATTAGTTGGGGTTCATGGGATAAAAAAACTATTACAGAAGATGTCCCAATAGATTCACCTCTTAAAATTGGTGTCTCCATCGGGTCTTTAACCTTTTCTTGTTTTTTTTTAGAGGCCATTGTTGACGTCCTACATCCGCCCACATATTTGTAACTCTTTCTCAAAAATTTCAGATGCTTCATCTGAAAACATTTTTTTGTTATTCTAAATATGCAGCGATTGTTTGGATTTCCCTTAGTGATGCATATTTCTTGGTGGGTTGCAGTCTCTATTCTTCATGATATGATCATATGATAGCTGTCCCTCTTTTTTAGTATATACTTACCATTTGGATGAAAGATTGGTATCTATGCACAATAAGTAAAATTTTTCTTAGGATACGATGGGCGACATGTATGAACGTTGGCACTGACAGGCCAGTTCTAAATAGCTTTAAGGCAGTGTAGAATGCATCAGAATGTATGAACCTGTTCTTCTGCAGTTTATACATACAGGCGTATTCTAGTGCCACTACGACATCTCAGGCTCAGGCAGACCACCTTTAACTTGGTCTGACTGTTCTTACTGTTCTGTACCTAGGTTTGGCGTCAAAGAATCATAAATATGTCTACTTCTATGAATGTGGTTCGACGCCCCCGAACGCCCCTAATGTTTGGAGCACTAAAAAGTGTCTTTGGCGCATTACAAAGGAACGTATCGTGCCAAAGTTTGGAATGCACCTGTTCATACATTCTTTATGGCTCAAAGTACACCAGAAAACTGGCGCAGCTCCGTTCATACATGTGACCCAATGTGTTTTATGCTTACCATCTGGACTACTTATGTATTCCTACACATAGAATATAATCTGTATGGGTCATTATCTAATGAAAATCAATATCTAAAAGGTACCAGGTGTATCCCATGAAGTTTATTAACTATATAAATAGGTGTCTCTTATATAGTCAATTACCTATTAAATACAATAAAGACCCCACCCGGATAGACAGTTTGCTGGCAGCAAAATGAGTGACAGAGGCCCAACCACTCTGGACAGTGGGCGTGTCGGACCAGCCAATGGGAGAACCCGGAGGCCGCTCCAATCAGCTACAGGGGTGGTGTCCATCAATCCCATCTAAACTCCCTGCAGGCTGAGTGCAGAGCTTGTGATATTTCCGGGTTTGCCTTGTTTTTTCTGGCTTACGTTTTTTGCTTGTTATGGTACCTGCCCCCGGCTTGTTTACTTACTTGGGGCTTGTCATCTGATTTTGTACCTCGTCCCGTTCTGT
This sequence comes from Phyllomedusa bahiana, assembly GCA_025379985.1. NCBI lineage: Eukaryota > Metazoa > Chordata > Amphibia > Anura > Hylidae > Phyllomedusa > Phyllomedusa bahiana. The sequence continues at coordinate 34,888 of JAODAL010041039.1, forward strand.
TTGTCCCCCGGCTTTTTTACTTTTTCTCTCCTTTTCTGATTTGTGGCTTGGCGTTCTGATTTGTTTTTGCCCTACGGTTTACCTTTCTTCTCCTGACGGCCCCAGCATTTAGAAGCGCAGGGACTGCGCCCATTTGGGGCCGTCTGCCGCCTAGGCACACGTCAATGGGCAGGGACAGGGGGGGGTTCCCAGTGGGCTAAAACTTACCTCCCTTGCGTGACATTATCACAACCGAACCTTTCTGCTCTACCCCCACTAAACCCCATGACAGCCTGGAAGCAGATCGGGGGTTTACCCAGCAGTCCGGGATCTGGCCGAGGGTAAACAGTAGGAACTCCCCCGGGTCAGAGGATTCCTGATTACCTGCCCCCCCCTCCCCTGGGAACCCCAAATCAGTTGCCTGATAGATTCTCAGGCAACAAAAGGGTTCTTTTGGACTTTTAGGGAAGGAGTCACCTGTACTTTAGGGTTTCCCCCACATACCTCGGGCATGAGGGAAAAAGAGGGTGGGAATATTTTGTCCCATCTTCAGGGGGCCCCCTCAGGGGGGGATTTGCTTTAAAACCCCCTGATTTGCCAAACTTTTTTCTGTGGGCAGGGACTTTGTCTCCTTGGGCTTTTTTTTGAGAACCCTGATAGGGGAAAACTGTGGCTGAGGCTTTGGCGACCACTTGAGGCGTGAAAATGGATGGGAGAATTTTGCTCGAATTTCGTCGCGTTTGTTCCGTCGGGGTGGAACGACCCCCCCTCAATGTCCGTTTTTGATTAGGATTAAACCCACCATGTGAAGGTATTTTGGGCTTACCCACCCCCGGTTCTTTAATGAGGCGTGGGACTACCATTCATCAGGACAAACCCCCCCTTTTTGGGTGAGATGTCGGGAAAAAACTCTCCCTCCCGTGGTCCACTCCATTACCCCTTTTACACCCACGGTTCCTGATCTAAAAACCCCGAGGGCCCATGCAAATGGGGGCTTCTTTGCGACTTCTGCCAGCGATGATGACTTCCATCGACTTAGGGGTTGTGCTTTTACTGTGGCGAAGATGGGCACGGTACTGGGGGTGCTCCAAAGAAACCCGGGGCCGAAAAACTCCAGCTCTAGGGATTTGCAGGAAGGGCACTAGGCAGCAAATTTCCTATTGTATTCAAAAAGTTGCCTCCCAGTTAAGATCCTATATTCGCTGTCTGGTTCTGGAAATGCTTTTGTGGATTCTGGGTCAACTTCCAATTTTTTAGACGCTCCCTTTGCCAAACGTCTGGGCCTCCTTGGAGACTGCTTCTGATTCCCGCGGGGAGTGGGTTTGACTTACTCGCGACTATGGCATAATCCCAAAATTTTACTCAGGAGCTCGATATTTTGGTAGGATCCCTACATACAGAAAAGTGATTCTATTTATTTGGGGGGG
>JAODAL010041040.1:0-36290 GCA_025379985.1 Phyllomedusa bahiana
TCGGCCGGCAGAGGCGCGGACGGCACAGGAGCGAGGTCAGGTGAATCCCTGGCAGGCGCGGACCCCCGGCTCGTCCCGCGGCCAGCGGCGGCACCCGACCCCGGTGGGCACCCGGGGAGGGGGCCACGGGTGCGCCCGCGGCTCGCGGGCCGAGGAGCGGGAGGTGCCGTGACAGTGTGCTGACAAAAATAAACCGTCTTTTTCAACGCCAAAATATATACATTTTTCCTGTAGCCTAATTCACAAGCAAAGGTTAATTACAACTGTATCTCTTGTTGTGTGGCGTAGAAAACACGCAATTGTAACACGCTACAAGCTACTAGTTTGTGCGGCTAAATTTTCTTTGGCGCAATTTACATCCAGGGGTTTAATTAAGCGTTGTTTTTGCGGGTGTGCTGACAAAAATAAACCGTCTTTTTTCAACGCCAAAATATATACATTTTTTTCCTGTACCTAATTCAATGCCCGAAGGTTAATTAAGCCTGTTTGTGCTTTTACATTTAGTAAAACACACAGTGTTTTTAACGACACATACAAGTAAATTTTTTCCCTGGCCATTTGTGGAGCGCAATTTATATCCAAGGGTTACCCAAGCTTGTTACTAGGGTTTCATTTGGAGTCAAAAACAGGGTTGTTTTATTTTCATATACAGATATCATCATCAAACAGTGTCTGTACATTTTAGAACAAACAGTATGTCAGACAGAGAGGTGGCAGGCTCTGCACCTGCGAGTGGCAGTGGCACAAACATTTCTGGAACAGGCCCAGGTCGCAGCACAGCCACAGTGGCACAATGACAGTGTGGAGGACACGGCAGCAGCCACAGCAGCAGCATGAGGTCAGACAGTGGCACAATGACACAGTGTGGAGGACATGGCAGCAGCCACAGCAGCATGAGGTCAGACAGTGGCATTGTGCCACTGCCTGACCTCATGCTGCTGCCGCCGTGACCTCCGCTCTCAGTCATTGTGCCACTCTGTGGCCTACTCCTGTTTTGCCGCCTCCAGAATGTCATTGTGCCACTGCCTGTTCTCATGCTGCTGCTGTCGTGACCTCCCCCACTGTATCATTGTGCCACTCTGTGGCCTAATACTGTTTTGCCGCCTCCAGAAAGTCATTGTGTCACTCCCCCCCCCTGACCTCATATGCTGCCGCCGTGACCCCACACTGTTTGATGTGCCACCTGTGGCCTAATACTTTTTTTGGCCACCTCCGAATGTAAATTGTCCCCACCTGCCTGATCCTACTGCTCCCCCGCCGGACCCCACACATGTGTTGTTTCCACTCTGTGGCCTAATATGTTTTCCCGCCCCGAATGTCATTGGGGCCCTGCCTGACCTATACTGCTCCGGCCGGACCTCCGTCTCAGTCATTGTGCCACTCGTATCTTCCTGTGTTTTGCCACCCCAGAATGTCTTGGGCCCCTTGCCTGACCTCATGCGCTGTGGCTGCCGCCTCCCTCCACACTTGTCACAAAAGTTGCCACCCTGGCTCTCGCTTTTTTTTTTCCAGTTTTCGCGGCATGACTTTATCGGCTACATTCCCCTTCATTTTTTTTGGTCATTTTTGCCCCTTAAGTGCCCGGGGAATTTTTAGGAAGCTTCTAAAAGGGGCGGCTCATGTGCGTGTCATACAAAAACACAACTTGTTGAAGACCAAAAAAAGCTCCCTTGCTTTTTTAAGCAGGCCCCAAACTTTCACCCCCTCAGGCTCTGGGCACCGGGAAAATTTACTGTTTTTAACCATTCTGCCGAAGTAATTGGGGGCGGAAAGAATTTTGTCGGAAAATTCGGCAAAGTGACCGAACCGCCGGCTAACACTTATCTCCGGACGTCACGTCCTATCTCCTTACACCTCAGAAAACGCCAATACTTAGGGCTTTATGCCCTCTGGACCTCGGTATTACCGCATTATTTATGTGCAGCACTCCTGTTTCGTATATTAATTTATTTCTACAAAAATTTCACCACCTTAATCCTCCTCTCCCCAGACCCAAATGCCCTTGAAAAGGCTAAAAATTCCCCAAAAAACGTCGCCCCCTACTTGACATCTAGTTCTATTTCTGTTTGTAGAAATCCCATTTAAAAGTTTTTTGACTAATGTGGGGATATGCTTGAATCCACTATTTTGGCTATGTCCTCACTTAGTATGTAAAAAAATTTTTCTATAATCAAATTTACCTCAATGGTGGCAGTGGATTTATCTTTATAAGTATACAGCCTAAGTCTTTTCCATTTTGCCCCCAGTTTCATAAACCCCTAGGGTGGTGACTTACTTTATTATTCTATATTTTGTGAGGGACGCCCACGGGCGCCCCTACACACCCGGGGAGGCTAAAAAACTCCTCCCACTCGGGCAGCGTTTCTGATCAAAACAAAAAGGCTATAACTGGGGCAGGGCATTGGCACAGAACCGACCCGGTGGCCCATCAAACCGCGGGACCCCCCCGACGCCTGAAAGGAACAGCCATCTTAGGGGCCCCCCGGGGGGCCCGGGTTTCGGGTATCTCATCCCCATTTATCCTGGAAAAACCGGGAAAGGGGGGTTTGGGCGTGGGGGGGTTATTTTTTCGATATGAATCGCCATGCCCCCATTTATGAGCTGTCCCCTAAAAAATCGATATGAAATATGGGGAGACACCCGACGGGGTTGGGATTGTTTGAAGCTTGAAGCTTGAGACTGAGCTAGCATTTGTTAGGCAAAATTTTTAGTTAATAGGCCTTTCAGGGGTTTTTCCCCCCATGCTTTGGCGACTTCCTTCAGAGGATTTACGGGGGTTTGATTACTGTGTAAATTGATCTTGTCCTGTGCGGGGGAACTGTGACTGCTAATACGAATGGGGGATAAAGAAAAGTGAATTTTCCCTCAAAATTATATTCAGTAAAATACGGGGTATGCAGTATTGTTATGGTGTGATTGTGGGGGTAATATGGTCTTGTTGTTTTTTTTATTTCCTGCGTATACTGGTTTTTTTCAGTAACATAATGTGCTAACGTAGTGATAATGTGGTGGTATTTTTGGCCCTTGTTACCTCTGCCCGCACAAAATTGATAAACTGTAAAATCAAAAAAAAATGTGCAATTGCATTTTTTTTTCATCTGGGGTTGGGTGACTGGTGAGGGGGGCATGGGGTTGATGGCGGGGGGGGGGGGGGGGGTGGGGACAGATGCTTTACTGATGGGGCCTAAATTTCTGATGGCGCCCCGATGTCACCTCTTCCCCCTTTGTATTGGAAGAGCTCCCTAGACTATATGTAATCCTGGTGAAAAGTTACATTTTATCACCCATTATGCCCTGGGTTATTCTATACACCTTTTAAAACCCCCCCCCTTTCCGATGTTGTGGCAAAAGTGGGGCACGATCTATTGATTTAAAAGATAAGGCAGTTTTTGTGTAACATCGGCCCGCTGCGATTTTCGGAGTGGATGGTTGCAATGGGGAGCTGGGGGCTAAATAATGGCCCCTTTTTCCCCCTCTACTGGGTGTATTAGCCTGTAGGGGACGGGTTTTAATAAGCTGCTGTCATAGCATAATCAAAGCAATAATTATTTTACCGCTGTGTATTATTAAGTGATTTTCACGTCTGGCCTATTTTGGGGGAAAAAAAAAACCCTTTTGATATTTTTTCAAAAAATAACAATACTAAAAAACAAAAAACAAAACTCCCGTTTTTAAAAAAAAAAAACACTTTTTGGCCCCTTTTGGCCTCATTTTCCCAAAAAATGTTCAGGTTAAATTTACTTTTGGCAACAGCAAAACCAAACAGTGTCCATTTGCAAAAAATCACAGCTCAGCTTATCTCCCAGAGAAGTATAAGAAATAAGTGAGCTTGATTGGTTGATGAAACAACAAAAAAATTTACGCCTTACCTATACCCTTGTGGTTTCCCCCCTAATCTTCCTATCTATGTGGGGGCCCCCCTCACCTTCCTACCTATGTGACCCACCTTCTGCCCACATACTGGGGCCTAAAACGCCTCATAGCCCCTTATTCACACATGGTACAGGGGTGGGGAGCAGGGGGTTTAGGTGCTAAAAAAGTGGTATTCAAGATTTTTGGTCCCAAAACTCAGGGGCAGTGGTGGGGCAGGGGAATCTCTGGGGGGGGTGGGGCTGGATCAGAACAAAAGGAAATCAACAACTTTAGAGAAACATCCCCGTGATCACAAGATTAATGCTGTGTAATCACTTAATTTTTACATGTCCCTATACACATACTGCAACTATATGGTCCCTGTTGGGGGTAATTAATCTAAAGGGCACCCGTTACATGGTACCTATCACTATATAGTCACTATATGATGGTAAATTAGTCTTTGTATACTGATTCTTATTCAGTGAGAGTATAGAGGTATTATTCAGTCAGTATGTGGTGGTAATTTGTGGTCATGTTCTGGCGGTATAATCAGAACCTTATGTAGTAGTGTTATTGGTAATGTTGGTCTTTATTCTGCCGCTAGTATTGGTCCATTGATGTCATTTACAATGACATTACCTTAGACTGTTGCAATGAGTTGCTAGTTAGGATCCTCCTGTGGCTGTGCGCATGCCCCGTGTGGAGAAGTGTCGCCAGTGCCCGCTTCGGCGTCCAACCGCGCTGATGCGCATGTCCGGGAGATTTTTTTCTTTCGCACATGCGCAGTGACGCGGGACTGCCGGAAGTGGGGCATATGACGCCTTCCTTCCGAACACAGCGCACGCGCCGAGAAGACTTTAGGTGTCGGTAATACTAGGTAGTATTTAAAGTCTATCAGATGGAGGTAGCGTTATCAGCCCCTGAGGAAGCGATCTAAACGCGAAATGTGCGTTGGGGTTATAGGTGATATCCTCCAGTTACCACCCTATTGGTTAAGTATCATGATATATTTGGCTATTCTTTTTATGTACTGTTTCCACTGTGGGGCTCTAAGTGTCTGCTTATAATTGGATATATCCATTGAAGTGACATCCGTTAAGAGCAATAGATATAACAACTGGCATACCTGTTTACATGCGATGATACATGCCTAAAATTACAACTTTTAGTAGTGGTGCTAACTTGGATTTTTGGATCACCTATATTACCACTTGGTGATTTTCTGTGTACCTCATATTTTTAATGATTTTAATTGTTGTTGATTAAATAAAGATTTTGTACATATTTGATCATAGACTCTCAGTTCGGTGTTCTTTGTTATGTATTGTAATTTTGGAGAGTGATCTAGATATGGTAGGAGGCCAATACGATATAGGCCTAGCCTTATGAGCAACTGGGGTGTTGTTTCTGGTTGTTTGATTGTAATGTTGGTCTTGGTATAGTGGGATTTGTTTGGTGGCAGTATGATGGGGATATGTATGGTGACGTATTTGCTTGTTGGACTATCTAGTAATTAAATAACCATTATTAAGAAGTCCCGGTAAATGTTCATGGTCGGGGGTGGGGTGCCCCATCCAAAAGTTTGCTATGGGGCCCAGGCTTCTCTAGTTACGCCCCTGCTTCTAGTCTATTCCCCTAGTATCATGCTTGATCGTAAGCTCTAACCATAGGTGACTACATCAGGGGGTAGTTCCCTAAGAGTCACCTGCAGCAAAGTCAAGATCCTTGTGTGAGGATTAAAGGTTGAACACTAAGGGGCTTTTTAAACTCCGTTCCCCAGCATGGTTGATACAGATATAAGCGAACAATCCAGTGGATCCAAATCCCACATCTGGTGACTCGTTACAACCAGCAATGGACACAGTAGGTGGAAAGTCTGAGACGGAATGAGGAGAACAGCTAAGGGTCTATATCATATATGTAACCATAATACCCAGACACAGGGATGGAGATATTTCCAAATAAAAATTGTCACAATCTTCATGATATAACAATGGAAACCAATAGTAATTTGGGGAAAACCCCTTTTACAATAAATGTATCCTCAACAAATAAAACAAGGTAATGATACATATTCTTTTCTTCTGAGCTGTTTTTTAAGATTGGAGACAATTTAATTCTGTTTTCTGTATATGATTCTGGAAGGCAGTCACTGTATCTCAACTGCGTTTACCAAAGATATGCTTCACTGCAGCTACATAGACATAGGAGCCTGTGCACAGGAGCTGACTTGTTGACTTCTATGGGAGAGTGTTTGAGGCTCTGTGACCTGGGAAGAAGTCATTGTGTGGGGAGGGGGAGCTATGACTATCTCTATTGTGAATCGGATAAACAGTGTTTTTACACATTGGTGTCACCTTTCATTGTAATCCATCTGTGATGATAAAGAGGTGACACTTCCCTACAGAAAAATGAAGTCTAGGATTTATCAAAATATATATTGTGATATGAGAAACTAAAATATCAAAACTTATATAAATATGTTATTCCTGATGACATCTTCCCTTTAAATCTCCAACATGGCTGCCAGTGCCGTCCTGCACCCAAAGTAATAAGCGAGATAAACCAGCTCATCATATTCCTTACCTCGTGACATATGAGGCTGGTGTTTCTCCAGATCCTCCACATACTGATCTCCCTTAGTACAGAATCTTGTGTCCTTCTAAATACTCCCACATCCTCCATGGAGTAATGACACAGCGACCTCCTGCACTCCCTGTTTAGAGAAACCTGACAAAAAATGATCGATCATCCACCAGACCCATCCAGTGGTGTTACTGTTATAAATGTCCCAGCCATTTCCACGCAGGCATCGTACCTCTCCAAGTCAGTCCAGCTCAGTCAATATTGTTGGCCGGAGAGTTCTTTGATCTTCTTCTGCTTATTGTCACTCTCATGTATCTGTGCATAGTGCGGGGGAGGCTCGATGATGCGGCACGGCTCTCCAATCCTCCGGACACACCAGGGACTGCTGCTGGGCGGCCACACTGTCACCTGAGTCTTCGTCAACTACTGTGTTTAAATCCTGTGTATGGAGAGAAATCCTAGGATCAGTGACAATTACTGACACTCGCCAGTTACATATCCAATATTGTAACCTATTGCAACCAGAAATTTTAAACATTACTTCCAGCACAGCTACAATCACTCATCTCCTTGAAGGAGAAAATCAACAATGACCATGAACAACAGATCATAATATTAATTGTATGAAAACAACTTAATGGTTATGGAAAAAAACACTAAAGGCAGCATGTCCGAAAAGTGGCGTATCTTAAATCAGTGTAAAGTGTACCTGAAAAAATTGGCGTCAGGTATACCCTGCGTAGAAAACTTAATGCGCCTAAAATGGCACATCATATCAAAAAAAGGCGCATTGCATCAAAAAAAAGGCGCATTGCTCAAACTTGTAGCACATAGCCGTTCATTGATAGAAGATGGTATGCGTCTGATTGGGGCCACGTGCTCCGACGGGGGCGCATAACATATGTTATGGCGCCTCAAAAGGCGCATTGCGCGGAGGGGGGCGCATCAGTGAACCATTTTTAAGCGCTTTAAACAGTGTCATTCCCGGATCCTAATGTGCCTAGTTTTGGTGTACGACAGTTCGTTCTACAACCAACGTAACATGGCATAAAAAGTGGGTTGCCGACAAATATAGAACAAACTAAAAAATGCCTCCACATTGGCTGTATGTTGGGACATGTCGCCCTAAAAAAATTTAACTGTGTAAACTCATGTCCATACAGATAGTCTTAAGAGTTAAGACAGCGTGAATTTATTGCATCGGTTTGCTATTGGCAATTCTGAATTGGATGGTTTGAGGAGGTTGGTTATGACAGAATCTACCTTTATGTTACTACTGCAAGACTTTTTGCTGGCTCAGGGTCCATACATCAGATTGGACTCTTCTGATCAACCATAAATTTCTGCACTATAAGAGGCGGGAGAGTTCTGCAACTTTTGTTTTTCCATCTACAGTAGATCCTCTAGCACCACCTGAGCGCCACTTTTTTCCTTTACAACATAAGGCTCAGGTTCAAAATAGGAGGATCAGTTTGCTAAAAACGATCTTTTCTGAAAACAAAACATTATCTCCTTGCTTTAAGGCCTCTCAGTTTCGACTATGGCGCGATACTTTACTAACTCCTTCTCGGCCAGGATCTTCCTTTCCTCATTAAATTTCCTTGGGAAATTGTCCAAACCTGTAGGAGAAGAAGGGGGGGCACCCATACCGCCTTGGTAATTTTGTCTTGAATTTGAGACCAACAGAGAAGTTTCGCAGGGACTCACTACCAGTTATATGTGTGGGAGGTGGTTCGATAGCCCAATAAAAAGTCACATTCTTTTTTTCGTCTCTCTCATAAATGAGCATCTCATTAATTTTATTGAACACAACGGTTCAGGTTCTGGAGTCACATTATCCTGTTAGACTTGTGGCTAGTTGGGTAGTGTTCGACGGTGTTCAGTGTAATTTGTTTTTAGATAATCCCTGAATTTACTGAGAAATGAACTGGGCACCTTTATCGCTCAAAATCAGTCTTAGGCAAAACCATCGAAGAAGCAAAGATGCGCTCCAACCCCCTCAATTACTGTTGATTAACAGCTGCGTTAGTGAGAACTACACTCCTTGCCCCCTTGAAATATAGTCCACAACGACTAGAGAAGGTTGTCAGATGGGATGTCAAACAGATCAATAGACCAGATATCCCATGGTCCTTTAGGTTGGAAAAGTTATGTGTTAATGGTTCTGGTTTAGGTTTGCTGCCCACCAAACTGACAGGCTCGTGATGAGGAGGGGAAACCAATTACATTCCATATTCTTTGTCGTTTCATGCCACCAACTTTCTTCGCTATAAATCGTTGTTTGGTTCGCATAATACCTTGGTGGCCCTCATGGGCCAAGTGCAAGTTTTGTTTTCAAAATTGTTTAGGCATCACAATCTGATTTCCACGCAGAACTAATTGTCCAGCAATACTCAGTTCATGTTTGGTTCTGTGATATCTTGGGTCACAAAACCTTCCCACATTTCGTGTCTTATACATTTTCTTAAACTGTGTGCAATTTCTGGGTCCTCTGAAAGCCAATTCTTTTCACCTCAGTGGGTCAAATGCTTGGGGAATGGCTTTAGCAGCAACAAAACTAATGTACTCTTCTGCAAAGTATGACCTGGTGCTGACAGTCTGGGAAAATGGGAAAGTGAATTCTTCTGCCTTTGCAGGTCCAGGTCCTGTTATGGCACTTCAAATCTGTCTGTGTAAAAGTCGAAAGGAACCCTTCTTTCAATTCATGGATGTATTGGTTTTGATTCCGAGGATGGTATTTCCACCCCTAGTGGCTTGTGTATATGTTATCATTTCAAAATCAAGTCCATAGAGATAGAGTAGTGAAACCTTCACAATCCCCAAAATAGCCAAATGCCTCTCTTCTCAGTCTCTTGAGAATAATACGTCTTTCCAATCAGTTAAAGGATTTGCTTGCATAATGAATAGGTTGCTAGATCGCCTGCTGCATTCGCCTCTGTACTAAGATTGGCAACCTAACTCCTACAGGGATGGCATTGAACAATAATTTTGAGTTTGTGCGGTATGATGAAATAGGCTAAAGTTGTGGCACAGGTAAGCCGCTCAAAATTCATCTAAATACTCCTTTGTTACAAAACCCCCCAATTCCAAAGGTGACTGCTTTGTGAGTTAAATACCTCAGGAAATTCGCTGATGAATATTCGCCACACATCCTGGAAATAAACGTTGCACAGTAATTCACTACCCAAGAAAGTTCGTTCTGCTGCAGGGTTTTCATGGTTTCTGGCATCAGCACCATCCGCGCCCCCCTCCCCCCCCATATTGTCACAAATACTAGTGAATACTGCCTTGCAAACCCACAATAGCGGGACAGGGCCCACCCCCCCCCCCCTCCTAAAAACACCAGGGCAGGTGCAGGCCCCCCCCCCCCCCTTTGTGTGTGTGTGTAATGTACGGCTGCAGCAATGTCAACAGGATCCAGATGGGGGAGTAGGGGGGTGAAACGACAAAGTGGTTCAGGGCAGGTTTCCAGGAGTTGGCAAGGGCAAACTGCAAGGAGGAGGGAATGAAACTGGAAAGCAATTTCAAGGCGACGTGGGACTGCAAGCAGAGAGCTCAATAACAATACTCAAGCAATGAGCAACAGGCTTGAGATGCTTGTTTAGGAAACAGGAAGTTAGGTATGGCACCAGCTGAGGGGGGGGGGGGGGGGGGGGGGGGGGGGGGAACACCCACGATCCACATCTTGACTGAGGGCAAAACACATAAGTCTGAATCTTAACAGGCATAGAAGGAAGTTTTACTGACAGCTTTAATATTACTGGTCCTATGGGACCTATCCCTTTCCAGTCAAGCACTCGTGGCCCATGGAAAAATCAATCTTCATTCATTTGAAATTTGCACTTCTATTATATGACCAGTCCTTTCTCCTGTAAGAATTTCCGCATGCACGGAGACGTTCTGTCATGTCCTGTGTGGTCTATTCCCACACAATTATATCTTCAGGAAATATTTTGTGTGCCTTCACACCCATGTAAACTTGCTGAATCACATCGTTGTAGCCCTCAGGTGCTGACGAATTCGCCAAACATCAGTCTCTTGTAACTAAAAGACCTTTATGGCTTGTAAATGCTTGTAATGATTCTAGATGCTGGGGTCAATTCAAATTTGATGATAACCCCATTTCAAATCCAATATACTGGAGACAACTTGCCCACATCATCTCATGTAGACCATCTTCAATAGTGGAGTATTGGTTGTCTTGGAATACTAGCTTGCGTCAGCACATCTCACCATGCTCCACACAGATCCGAATATCCGTTCCCTTTGGGTACAACACACTAATGGACGATAACACGGCGTAGTGGGTCCTTCCACTGCTTATGATATCATGTTCCAGTTTGTTCTGCAAGCTTGTTCTCCACAGGTGATCTCAGGCTATAAGGTGCGCTACGCGTTGGTTGTGCCATATTGGTTTACAACCGTGGGTCAATGTGAAGTTGTAAACTGAAAATCTTTTTAACCTCTTCCAACCCCAGTGAGAAATAGGAGGGGACACAATGATCACATGTACACTGTCGTGTATTTAAGTTCCCACCTGTAGTTGCTAGTTCCATAGCAGTCTGCTGGCCCCAGCAGAAGGGACCCTATGCACACCACATTAGAATTCATTCCTATGGAAAATCTAGTCGCCCTGTATTTGGACAGATGTGTAGAACTTGCCCTTTAGTTGTTGAGGAAGTACTACAGCCATATGTGTAAATTGGTTATTGTGATAGCATAATTTTAAGATGATTTTCTCTGACTTTTTCGAGTAGATTCCAAGAAGCTAAGTCCAGAACATTGCAGTGGTAGCTCTCAGAATCAATCAGTATGTGAAGTTGTATCACCAATCTTAATAGGTAATGTACAGCGTGAATATATGTTCACAATCAGCTAGTCGGTTTCTGTATCTGCCTAGTATAACATTTAACTTTTTGCATGTAATCTTAGGTTTTATTCCCTGTGGGTGCACTTCTACACACAGCTGCAAAGTGTCCTCCCCCTCCTATCCACAAGCAAAGCCCATTTTATTCTGTTCTCAGTCGCAGTCTAGGATTTCAGCGCTCGTTCGTGTTTGACCCCTCTCTGCCACATTTACTATGGGTACAGAGGACAATCCCTTCTTTTCTATTCCTGGTGTTTCCTATTCTCATAGGCAGGTAGTTGGACATACATCTGCATGACACATGCAGTACTTTTGTTTTTCAATGTGCAGGCCTGAGCACAAATACACTTCAAACGCGTTCTTGCATCTCTTGAGACTAAACCAGTGTGAGACTTGGTTCTCTCACATAATCTTCTTCTGAAGTGCAGAGAGCTACAATTTCTCAATAACCTGATCAGTGATTATTTCTCACCTCTGTTACAGTCCCCAAATCACAAGACTTTGCAGATATTTCATGTCTAGTCACATAACTGTCAGCTGGTTTCTCCCACCTTCTTGTACAGCCTTTGTCTAAACGGACATTCTTTCATATGGAATAATTTTTCTGATATACGTAAATGGAAAAAAAAATTTGAGTTTGAGTCAACTTTCAAATAATCGACCGGAACGGAGTTCGGAATTGAAGTTCAGAAGTTGAACTCGATTGGAGAAGTCGCAACTTACCCTTCCATACAGTATAATGGATACGTGGAACAATCTTAGTGAAGAAAATTGGGCTCAAAGCGATCACAGAAAAAAAAAAAACTGAGAAGGCTAAATTATTACATTCCTTTACAATGGCTAAATGAAAAGATGAGGACAGCTTTGAAAGAGAGGGCATCAGCTTATAGGAGTTGCAGCGTGGTAGTAACTGCCAGGAAACTGTTAGCACTGAGGTTCTGCTTCAGGAATTAATCCAGTTAGTCGATATCCCTGATCCACATGAAATTTTTGGATTATATGTAATAAATAAAGTGTAAGCTGCTGATAATAAAGTGGAAGTCATTACATAGATAGTGCTCCACACTGTGTCTGTCCTGTCTGATCTCTGAGCCGCTCGACCTCTACCTCCAATTTGGTAACCCAATCCCATCTGAAGTCGTAACGGAGACAACAACCTTCCTCCATTCTATCATCTGTCCTTAAACTATCTCTGTATTATTATATCTATTTGTTAATGAGGTCTCTAGATGTGACCCCAGTATTCTCTCAGTAGAATAGAAGGAGACTGTGACCGCCGCTGTATCACATCTCTAGTCGACCTCCTACGTATAGAAATACGGAGGGTAATTCTCTGGAGACCGCTCTGGTGAAAAAGAGAGCGATAAAATAGAAGCCTAAGTCTCTAAACTGAGCCCGTATGGGAGACTCAAAGAACTGGTGTTGTCTTGAGGAAAGCCGGGAAGAGGCAATATGAGGAAACCCGTTACATATTTAGTGGTATTGAAAATCAAGTGACTGTAAACCTGGGTAATCTAGCGCGGTCTATGGACTTTGTCTTCTTAATTTTTAAATTGTTCATGGACTATTATCTTTACATTACGAGTATCCTAGATAAATATCTTTATCATCATTACAAAACAGCTCCCGTCACTTCTTGTTACTTTGTTACTGACGCGATCTCCTGCACTCGCTCTGACTGCTAACATGAATTGTCTACACATTTGATGTTGCCTCTGCGAGCACCATATCCATATTTCCTTAGTGCGAGATTCTAATCTATGAAATTAATGTTTTGTTCCTAATCTATACCTACATCCATTCTGATTGTCCGGCATGCTGGATCGCTTCTGAAATTGCACCTGGATGACTTACCTACATCCTTGTCCCAGGACTGGACCTGGGCACCCAACATGGATTATCCATGGACTGCACTTTTGTACTAGGAGTGGTAAGCTGTACAAAGACTTTCCCCTGACTGCAAACCTGCCAGGGATAAACATATATCAATGCTCATCTTAAACTAAGATAAAATAAAGACAACTAGATGGATGAAGGGGTCACCTATGGCCGACATCTTCTACATTTCTATGTAACTGTCCCAAAAGTGGAAAAATTCCAAGCCTCCAAGTTGAACCCGACCATCTGATCCCCTTGGCTCCTCCGGGCCCTCTCCTTCTTGGTATGATGAGTGACTCACCATTCTCATTGCTCCTATAACATTACTACGGCTGCATTGGTTCCAATGATAAATAAACTGACCATACTGGGGGCTGATCTACAGGTTTTCCGCTACTAGAGTTCATTCACTTGGAAGTCTTGAAGAGCTCATTCTTACACTGGACACTGGATTCCTCCTATAATGAATTTTCTTATCTATCATTCACTTGTTAGATAATAAAGATGATAGGTAAATTATAGAGAAGTTTACCTTTCTGCTGGATCAACCATGGTGGAAGGACTCAAGGTGGACGGTCTAATATTCTTCAGTGATCTCCATTCCATGCCCCGTGTCCATCTCTTGGTACGGGTCATTCAGGGAGAAGGAACGCTGTGCTATGAGAATAGAAAAAACTGCATGAACTGGAAGGTTCTAGTATACTGCAGGCGCCTTTGTGGAGACAGGAGGGGCCCCAAATCATAAAGGGGATCACATGATTGTGACAATACAAGAACCTCTGGGGGGGCAAAGGAGAAGCAGCTTCTCAGAGCCATCAAGCACATGGATTACAGGGTCGGATTCCCAAACAAAAATTTTTCCCCCCCCCACCCCCCCCCCACAGGATATTCCATAATGTTGATAGATGAGGGCCCCACACTCTGGGGTCGACGCTTGTGACGCGTCGGCTGTGTCTGTACCTCCTATAGAAGTGATGGAGAGGCCCCTGCAGATGTGTGGCCTCCTCTCTGTTCATTCCCCACCTGGATGCATTGGTCCCATCCTCCATGAGGGTCGGTGAGTCTGGATTTCCAGAGGTGAGACCCTCAACTATCAGACATTTATGGGCGACGCTGCTGGATACATCAGAAATTGTCCATGTTGGAAACCCCCGTTCATTGTTATTAACTGATGAAGGAAATTGATGCATCAAGATGAGTTGAGCAATATGAAGCCATTTCCCCAGACAGTGAGGACCTGACAAACGGATGATACTGGGGGAGAGGGCGATTCATCAACATTGATTGGAATAATTGACCTTTTCAAGCTTTATTAAAAAATCAGATGCTGCACAGTAAATGTGTCGGCCTCATGAATGACTGGACAATGAGCGAAATACACACGTGACCTCCCAGTACTTACTGGAATAGGAGAAGGGCTAAACTATGAGTTTCTGGGACCAATATGGATGTGGAAAGCAGAAGCTGCGAGCAGAGTGCATGGGGTGAAGGTAGAGAAGGAGATTATAGAGCAAGAGCCTCCTGGGATCTTCTCCATCACAGAATGTCCACTATAATGTAGCCCAGTGCTGGCAAGAAAGAAACCTCGTCCAGTGCAAATGGACTGCAGGATTCACTGCACGATCCTGTGAAATAGTGATCCAAGGTTGGTCTGACGGATCTACTGAGCATGTGGACCCCCAGATGTTGTAAGGAGGCACTACAGGGCTGTGGTTGCAGGTGGCTACCTCATTCCCTGGCTGAGTGTGACTCACAGCATGTGCCTCGCCCTACAATTTCTCCCTGCTGCTTTTGTATTTTAGAGTAACAGGGCCGGCGTTTGGCATTCTCTTGCTTTGCCACATTGCTATTCACACTGATGTCTATTTTAGGGACTCCTCCCCCACCTCTTTTGCCTCATCTTCAGTGTTTTTCTTGTGTCCTGAAGTGATTATTATTTTTTCCTGATTTCTGACTTCAGCTTGCTCCTGATATTGCTGCCTACTTGCTGCCTGCCTTTACCTCCAGCCTGTCTTTGACAAAGAAAGTACTCTATCTTTCTCAATCTTTAGCTCCTATGTGACCAAACTTCTTGTCTGTTCCCCCAGTATTAAATTTCAACATACGCTGTAACAATGGGTGAGTACATGAGGGATAGTGGCCTGGGAGTCGTCAGTAGCGAAGTCAAGCTTCATGTTCGGAGGGTGGGTATTAATGGTAGTAATCCAAGGGGCTCTTTAGACTCCTCTCCTCAGGTTGATGAAGAAATCTGCATGTGATCCAGTGGATCCACCTCCCAGATCTGGTGAGCACTGGACACAGTAGATGGAAACCGTGAGACTGAAGGAGAACAGCAAAGGGTCGATATCATCTAACCTCAATATCTGGACACAGGAACGTTTTATCTCCAAATGATAAATTGTTACGTCCTGCAGGATCTAACAGAGGAAATCATTATTAGTCTGTGGAAAATCCTTTCACACTGAATGAGCCACAAAGAGGATTTTACTGATGAAAACCAGATAATGATACAGATTCTGTAGTTCTCGGGTTTTCCCTGTTTTCTGCATATAATTATGGGAGCGGCCATCTTGTCTAGGGCTATCCTTTACTGCAGCTACATGGACATAGGAGCCTGTGAACAGGAGCAGACTCATCGACTTCTATAGGGTAGTGTTTGAGGTTCTGTGATCTGGGAAGAAGTCATTGTGTGGGGAGAGGGAGCTGTGACTATCTCCTATTGTGAATGGTGATAAGCTGTGTTAGCTACACATTGGTGTCACCTTTCATTGTAATCCATCTGTGATGTTAATGAGGAGACTCTTCTCTACAGAAGAGGAAGTTTCAGCCTTATATTAGGATTAGAGACCACTGTGAGACTTGCAGGAGTTCGGAATATAGACTGTGATATGAGAAACTAAGAAATTATTTCTGATGACACCTTCCCTTTAAATCTCCAACATGGCCGCCAGTCCTATCTCCTTACCTTGTGACATAAGAGGCCGGTGATTCTCCAGATCCTCCATCTTGATCTCCTTGTACAGATCCTTGTGTCCTTCTAAATACTCCCACTCCTCCATGGAGAAATAGACAACGACCTCCTGAAACCTTATAGGAACCTGACACACAAAATGATATGGTCATCACCCAGACCCCTCCAGTGGTGTTACTGTATAATGTCCCAGCATTCCCAGCAGCAGCATCGTCACCTCTCCAGTCAGCAGCTCCGCCATCGTGTTGGTGAGTTCTAGGATCTTCTGCTGATTGTCCCTCTCATGTATCAGTGAGTGCGGGGGAGCTCTATGATGGGGCCCCGGCTCCATCCTCCTGACACACAGGGACAGCTGCTGGGGGCCACACAGTCCCCTGATGTCTTCTTCACTACTGTGTAATCCTGTTTATAGATGGAGATTTTTAGGCGAGTTCCTTTCTAGCTCTAAATCTGACAATCAGAATAAATCTCTGGAATAACATCCAGTCTCCAGAAATCCAGTAACTTGTATTATTACAAGACTAAAGAAAGACATCCCGTGAATTCCCCCTGATATCTTCCTCTGGCAGAGAGCTCCACAGTCTCACTGCTCTTATAGTAAAGAATCCGCTTTTGGTGTAGGGACCATCTTTATTATAGATTTAGTGGACGCCCCTTTGTTATGGTTAAATATTCCCCCCCATTAAGTCTCTCTTAAATGATGTCCTGAAGACCATCCACTAGTTTTGTGTTGTGTCTTTAAACTTGGTTTACCAGTATTGTTCTGTAGGTGAGGTCTTCAGAAGTGACCCCAGTATTCCTCCTTCAGTAGTAAAGGGGAGATTGTGACCCCACTGTATAGAGATATAGTGACACCACATCTGGAAGATGGGGTTCTGTTCTGGAGACCTCACCTATGAGAGAGTTGGAGAACTTCATTTGTATGTCCTGAGGAAAAGAAGAAACATGATGGAAACCTTATATATGTTACAGGAGAGAAGAAGGGAAAGAGGGGACATGATGGAAACCTTTACATTTGTTACAGGATGGAGGAAAGTAACCACATGAGCAACAGGGAACAGTCTGAAATTAGTTGAAGGGAGGCCGGAATAATGTCACATAATGTAATTTTTCTGGAATAAACTATGAGAAGAGTTGGTTTAAAATCAACAGTGAGAGCCAGTAAAATGCCTGAGGTGACCAGATATCTATTCTAAAACAAAAATCCAATCCTCCACACTGAACCCTTCCACCTGATTCCCTTGGCTCCTCTGGGCCTCTCCTCCTCAGTATAACGGGCAACTCATCATTCTCATTGCTCCTATAACATTACTATGGCTGCATTGGTTCCCATGATACATAACTGACCATACTGGGGGCTAATCTGCAGGTTTTTCGCTGCTCAGTTCATCACTTGGACGCTCCTGAAGCTCTTACACATTACGCTGGTTTCCTACTATTTTTGATTTTCTCTTATATCATTGACTTGTTAGATAATAAAGATGATAGAAATATAGAGAAGTTTACCTCTCCGGTCACCAGGTGGATGATCTCCAAGGTGAGGTCTAATATTCTTCTGCTGATCTCATTCCTGTCCGTGTCCATCCTTGGTGAGTTATTCAGGAGAAGGAACGCTGTGTGTGAGAATAGGAGAAAACTGGAAGAACTGGAAGGTCCCAGTACTGCAGGCACCTTTACTAACCCCTTAACAAGGCAGCAATTTTCGGTTTTAATTTTTTCCTCCCTGCCTTCTGAGAGCCGTAACTTTTTTTATGTTTCCTATCTACATAGCCGTATGAGAGCTTGTTTTTTGCAGGACAAGATGTACCTTTTAATAGTGACACTGACCGTACCATACAATTTACTGGGAAACCCACCCAAAAATTGTGTGTGTGGTGAAACATGGAAAAAAAACAAACAAAAAAAAAAAAAGCACAATTTTGGCCACATTTCCACATCTGTGAAGTCCACTGCTTGGAATAAATGACATGTTAACTGTATTCTACAGATCTCTACAGATTTGTCTCTTTCTTCAGAATCGTAGTGTTTTTGTAGGAAGTAATAGAAGCATTAACATGGCAGCTCCATGGGCCTATATGAGGCCCCCACTGGCAATATCGACCACTTGGCAACCCGTGATCTCGTCACATGGGTGTCAATAGGGGGAAAAGAATGGTGCGCACACCGTTCCTCATACATTTAGACGCTGCGGCTGTGACTGTCAAAGCAACTACAGGATTAAACAGCAGGATTGAAGCTGGAAGGGGATAAAAAATAGCTTCTCCCAGCCATTATCTCATTGGTAGCTGGACTAGAGCTGCCACCAGTACTGATGTAAGGAAGCTAAGGAGGCAATGGATCTGCCCTTTCTGATGGGGGCACATCAATCCGTATGGACACAACCAGTTTGAAAGTTCACACTGTCCACTCATAGAGAAGAAGATACAAAAGCGACCAGATGAACTTGGTCCGGCAAAGCTGCCACAGCGACCTGTCACCACCTTTCAATGATATCATAACAGGGAACAGAAGAAGCCGCCTCTTTCTGGTACTCAGATATCACGGTTACTACAAACCAATGTGTCTTAAGGGTTAAACAGCCAGAACAAGCAGTGCTGGGCCTCAAGGGGAGCACTATTACCCTACAGCACTGCGGCCCTCGGTTCATATCCCACCAAGGACAACATCTACAGGGAGTCTGTATGTTCTCCCTGTTTGTGGGGTTTCCTCCGGTTTCTCTGATTTCCCCCTCACTCCAAAAAATATACTCACAGGTCATCTGGAATTTAGACTGTGAGCCCCAAGGGACCAGGGAGCATCGTGACTCATGACAACGTCTTACACGCTATGGAATATAACAGTGCTATATAACTGAATGAAATAAAAGCAAGTCCCAGCCCATCCCCCGCAGCAGCTGCCATGTTACACCCGCACCATAAATATACCGCCCTCCATGAGGAGCACCTCCCTGCCGCCCCGCACAGAGGAGGAAAGGGGTTAATAGACCCGGGCAGGGCGGAGGTCTCCATGGCAACCTGCCCTCTCTGATACCCAGGAGGGAGGACGCTGGACAACACGTTACCGCACCACAGACTGACTGCAATTACTGAACCGCACAGACCTCCATGTAACCTCACCTGCCCACTGAAATCCTGGGGAAATCTGACAACAGCGAGCACCAGAGAGACTGCCGAGACCTGTGTGTACTACAAGGCCCTGTGATGATGTCACCACCATGTGCTCAGTCACAGGAGGGGTGGGGTCAGCACTGGAGGATGAAGGACCTGTGATGATGTCACCACCATGTGATCAGTCACATGAGGGGGTGGGGTCAGCAGTGGTGGATGAAGGACCTGCAATGATGTCACCACCATGTGATCAGTCACATGAGGGGGCGGGGTCAGCAGTGTAGGATGAAGGACCTGCGGTGTCACCACCATGCGATCAGTCACATGAGGGGGCTGATGGATGAAGGACCTGTGAGGATGGTCATGTGACATGTTGAGTCAGCAGTGGGTAAGTGAGCAGGATGAAGGCTGTCTCCATAGTAACCCCTTATATTCATCAGTTAGAGCAGATACGGGGTATCCTCGGAAGTCAATGTCACCCTTCCTGTTATTTGTCCGCACTTCCAGAATCTCCTGTCGCCCCAACCAACACTACTTTACTGAGGGAAGGAAGCAGCAAGGAAAGCACCAGCGAGGGCGGACAACCCGCCTTACCTATGAAGCAGAATGAATGCAAATATGAATACGAATTTAAATATAATAATAATTTAATGCATTACTTTAATGGTATACTTATAGTGCTATCTCTTTAAAACCTGTACTTTGCTATTCAAATCAGTGAATTGAGTTTTTTGCTAAATCATTTTACTAGATGTGATTCTTAGATCAACCTGTTTATTTTACCTAAGAACAGTGCACAACCCAACAGATAACGGGTCATCTTAGCCGGACATTTGGGTTTATACAAATATGTTATCTATATTAAATGTCACTGAAGATTAATCATTATATCCTAGAAAGGGTGTTAACATGTTCTAATAAGCAATGATGTGATGTGTAAATGAAAGGATCTGATTAGTTTTATATGTATAGGCCCTATAGCTTGGCTTGTTTCTGAATATCTATGAAAGGTGTAGCCTCCTCAAACTAAGAGGCCCCCCTCAACCCTATAAAAGAAACTGTATTAATTAATAAAGGAGTTCTGATCATCTTGATTGGAACCACAGTGATCGCTGGCCAGATCTCAGTCACAAGCTAACCATACCCCTATACCATGTGAGGATGAGTATGTGTCTACATGCTTTCGTAGAGTACTTCCCCAGTTACACAGGAACCTTTCTTTCCTTAGACAGGCTAACACTCAAGGTCTTATAAATAGTAAAGAAAACCCACAATCTTCTCAGTCACCACATACACCCACAACATCAGTTACTGGTTGCATAGAACCAGTGGATCTATCTTTGCCAGTATCATACTCACTTTTAACACATAATGAAGAATTCTCAGTCACATATACAACACATCACCAAAGTCCTTTAATAGGGCCAGGGTACACAGAGATTGACCATTCAAACATCATTGAGGGAGGGAGAATGCAGAGTGCAAGGTTAGGGGAGGGGGCAGCGAAGGTGAGCCCATTACAAACCATACATGGCCTTAACGAGGAGATATGGGAAATGAGAAAACCATATTCAACTAGTGAGTTGATTGATTTCGCCAAGCGAGTGGGAGATTATCAAAAGACCCCACGAGAGTCATGGGAAGTGTTAGAGAAGATATGTGTTACACAAAGCATGAGAGGTCAGGACATTGGAAAATTGTTACACTATGTTTTCACATCTACACAGCAAAACCAGCACAAATAAGTCTAGAGAAGAACTCTGATTAGACCGGGATACTGGAGAATTTTTGGATCCTCCTGCACCGGATTTTTCTTTTTTCTTTTCCACTAATGCTACTTCTTCTCAGGAGCTAATAGTTGCCCGAAAGGTGGATGGTACAGAAGTGCCGTTCCTTGTGGATACAGATTGTCTCTTATTAATAATTATTGTCTTCCAGCTACACACAGGATTATGTCAACTAGAGGTGTAAGTGATAAAGCCAAACAATACCCAATGTCACATAACGCATCAGTCACTATAAGCCCCACCACAATGAACATTCATTCATCATGTTGGCAGATGCCCCACTGATCTTCTTGTGAAGGGATCTCCTAGGTAAGCTCGACTTGAGTGCATCATCTTTTGCAGCCTAGCTGGTATTCACATACAGGCTACACTTGAGAATACAGAGGACACTGTAGGCCAGATGTATGAAACTGTTTAGGGCTAAAACTCACTCTTTTGTCCATAGTAACATATGGACAAAAAAGTGAGTTTTAGACCTAAACAGGTTCGTAAATGTGGGCCTGTGTACCTGATGTATGCCGGATTGGTAAATGATCAGCTTGGAAAGGAAGAGGCCACAACAGACCTTGAAGTATTGTTCATGCTGCAGAACATTCCTGAACACCTGTGGAATATTGATTCTACAGAGGTGGGGCAGATGGCTGACATCCCACAAGTGTACATCGAATTAAAACCCAATTGCAGACAATGGATTTTTTGTATGCCACACTATTATATGACTTGACCAAAAGATTTTGTGGCTGAATCTTTCACACACACTGACGAGATCAGGAGGGCTTTTGAGGAGCTCAGTAAAGCTCTCCTCCTCTCAGCCCCTGCTGTAGGCCTACCGGACTACTCGAGGTTGTGCTAACCCAAGTTTACAATGAATAGCTTACTATAGCGATCAGTTAGATCCAGTAGCACAGGAATTCATGCATGCCTTAGAGTCATAGCTGCTGCTGCATTTGCTGTAGAGAAAACTGCCGAGTTGTTTTGATGCACATTTTGAATGTCTGGGTTCCCCATTCTGTGTATGCACTTCTGAATTGTCAGCGTACTAACCAGCACACCCAGGCCAAACTCACTAGGTGGGAGCCCGTACTCCTTCAGCCTAGTCATATCCACCTGCACAGGTGCTTTAAATTGAACCCTGTTACTTTGTTGCCACATGGGGTTCAGAGAGAAGAGGGTAGGGAGTTAGAGAGCCCGAAGGAAGATGAGGATTTTGAGGGGAGCGGAGACCATGATTGTTTGGCGCATACCTAAACCCTAACACTGCCGTATCCAGATTTGAGGGAGGAACAACTTGAAAACCCAGACTTAGTGCTCTATGTAGTTGGCAGTTGTCACAAGAAAAATTATTCAGGTATGTTACCAAACCAAAAAACGCTGTGGTAAATGACTCCAATACTGTGTACGCCGAAACCTTAGATTCCCCTTATTCTTCCTTGCCCTAATAAAAGCATGTGAAGCGTCTGAAGGAAAGACAGTAAACCTTTACACCGATACACATACGCTTTTGTCATGGTATACGTTTTTTGGTGCTATTTGAAAAATGAGAAACTTTTTAATTTCTTGATTGCTAGAGGCTCCCCAGTGAGCTATGTCAAGGAGATCACTAAGTTGTTGGAAGTCATACACCTTCCAAATAAGATAACTGTTGTTAAATGACAAGCATACACTTTAAAATGAAGCAACTAGAATATCTTGTGTTAACTTAATGTCTGTAAAAACTGATGTTGTGTCTTTACTTGAAACTTTGAAAACTTTTTTCTCCTCCTGAAAAGACCCAGTGGAATTTTATGGGGTGCGCCCAGATTTCAGATGGTCTATGGACTGACAGAGAAGGCAAGCCAGTGACCCCAAAAAATTCTTGCCAGTGCTAGCTGAGGCTACCCATGGGTTAACTCATTGTGGTAAGACAGCGATGCGAAATTTGGTCTTCACATACTGGTGTGCACCTGGTTTCACTGTAATTGCGGAGCGGAAGTGTCTGTCATGACAGACATACCTCCAGCTGTGTGCTGGCGGAGCAGTGAGAGCCTTACCTTCACAACTCCCATCAACCACGGGTCCTTTCCAGATCTTAAAGGTAGACTTCATACAGCTACCAAAGGTAGGAAGGTTACTGTATGACTTGGTATGGGTTGATTATATTTTAACTTAATGCTTAGGTGTATCCACCTCCCAGGTTGTGACTAGTGACCCGCATTCACTGGTAATGTATTACACACCATTTGTGCTAAGATTGGTGAAACAGTAATTATATTTGTCGTACCCTCAAAGGATATTTAGCCAAATGTTGCAAAGAGACTGGTATGAGGTGGCCAGAGGCCTTACCTCTTGTTTTATGGGGCATGTGTACTACCCCCAGAGGGGTAATTCAACTTTCACCATATGAAATCCTGTTTGGAAAATTCTCTCACTCTCACCTCCAGAAACTCAACACTGAGCGTTAACAACTCTTAATGTGGATTATGTGCTACAACTACAAAGACAATTGAAAGATTTACATCGCCAAGTGGGGGACATGCAACCTGTTCCTACTCTCGCTTGTCACAACGCCAAGAGACTGTGTCTTGATCCGTAAGTTCTTATGTTCTGGTTCTCTTACAGAAAGGTGGGAAGGTCCATATCAGGTCCTGATGACAACTCCTTCAAGTGTGAAAGTCGAAGGAACAGTGCATCGCACTGCAAGCATGTAACTCCCATCAAGAAAGAAGCAGACGCTCCTATTGTCCAGCCAGGAAGTGAACCAGAAGATATCCTGAGTTCCTCTGCTCCTGAAGTGGCCCTGCCCTAAGCCATCACCTAAGCCACAGCTGAGGTAATCAAAGTGTTACCCTTCCATCTTGTGAAGACAAGATGCCTCTCCTGTTTAATAAATTACTTGGCCCCCAACCCAGCAAGAGACTTTGGTTTACCATAGTGGGAGGGTAGTTTGTTGTTGTTGTTTTTATTGATACCTTTTCACAGGAATTCACTGGCTCTGCATCAGCTGAAGATTACTACAATACCATGGGCAGGAAGATGCCCCCAGGTGAGGGTGAGGAGATCAACGACTTTTCCAGGACCCGAAAAAGCACATCTGTTATATCTGATTGCATTGAAAATTACTGCAAGCATAATGGGTACGAGGCTAGATGCATAATATGGTGTCATGATCAAATAGATTCTATAAGGTTTAAACGCGAGCTATATGAACACTTACAAGAAAAATGGGATAATGAGTGACTTGAAATGCACAACACCATAGCTAAATTAACAGGCCTCCAAGACTGTTGGATATGCACACATTTACCTGAATCTTCACAATTCATGCCCTTCATAGCCACACCTGTTTCTATTGAAAAAGTTTATATTAGGGGAAAATGAAAGAAACTTTCCCAGGTAACTCCAGTCTTTCCAGGGACAATAACACAAGAGTCGCCCTACCCATTTTATCCATGATAAACCCCAAATTCTTATTTACATGAGGTACTAGCATTAAGTATATACCCGCACACAAGAATTACTAATCGTTATTACAAAACTTTATTAACAACATCCATTTGGTATCCAGAATGAGATTTCATACAGTACAGCGACTGCTTCATACATATATTCAGTATCCAAAATGAAGTCTCATGTAGTATAGCGACTGATTCATACATAAACGTTTTCGGTTCCCATAGGACCTTCATCAGATAAGTCGCTATAACAAAACATAAACAACCCATAAGACATACATCACCAACCCAAGTTAAACATATATTATATCTAAAGAAAAGTGCATCCCATCAATCCCTTATCACATTATATACAGCTAAAACATGCATATGATGCACATGGATAATATAGGCGAACTAGCCATAAATCCTACCTTCTTGTATATTCTTAATTTACATAGAGGCGCCTGCAATTAGAATAGAGGGTCATCTCCATCAGATTCACAAACTATTAAAAAGATATAATGTCTGAGAAATAGATCAATAGATCAGCATACTTACAGGCACAGATAGTGATGAGGAATTGAAGCGTAAGTACGCCACATGGAAAGGTAATGAGAGAGGCGCCGTGTCTAAACTTCAACTCGGCGTCTCTTAAATAGAACTGCGCATGCGTCATGTTCAGGCGGACATACGTCACTGACTGGCAGCTGAATTCGGCTTCCGCCCTCACTCCTATGGAGATCATATCGCAAGTGCACTGCAGCTTCTATCAACAGCAGCTATATGTACATCGTATCCAGGAGAGTACATATATAATTAAAGGAGTTGTCTCATTACGAGCTTTCAGCCTGTCAGTGTCCCTGGTAAGTTGAACTGAGGGGCGTGTTTCTTGGTCTGTCTGTTCTGCTCCCTCTCCCCCCTCCCATCAGCACACAGGCAGCTAAGTAACTTCTATACAGGGGGGGAGGGGGTTTGCTCTCAGAGTTCACCCTGTGTGTGCCTGCCTAGGTCTGTTACAGGAGAGGGCTGATCTAGGAGTGTAGAGAGGAATATGAAGCTGTGTGCTAATAGAGCAGAGGGGATGCATGTGTTCCTATATCCCCTGCTTAGCTTACAAGTCTCCACATCTCCAGCAACAACAAGGGCAGTGTTACTATACTCAGGATGTGTCACTAATACAGGAGAACATAAAGTATTCACATGCCCCCTGATCTGTATAATATTAGTATAGTCACAGTTCCAAAGACATATCATGATTATAGTAACAGACAGGGTCACTGCTGTCACATCTATCTGTGTAGTAGAGAGCAGGAGGAAGCAGGCACACACAGGGTTAATCCAAGCAGCATGGACACAGACGCCAGAGTCCTCCTCCCCCTCCCTCTCCACTCCAGAAGCATTCTGTGCAGGAGGGGCTCTCTGCTCCGACCTGTCTTCAAAGGTGAGGAGTCATTCAGACCTGACAGCCAGTAAGATAAGGATCAACAGGTCAGCTACTATAGAGATCTGAGAAGCTGATGTAGTAATACTAACAGGGCTAGCTCAAAATCAGTAGGACATTTGTAATGAACATATATTGCAAAGCTGCTTGTTTTTTAAAGATCTTTAAATTAAAACCCAATCATTGTAGCGAGACAACCCCTTTAATACTGAACTAGAGTGTAATCTCAGTCTATTGTGTGTATGTTTAATGTCATTAAACAGGCTGCCTCGTGTCCATATTCTAGATCTATATTATTATCTCAAGAATAGTATTTAATAGACAGACACCGGCTCTATAATTAAAGCACCAAGATGATGCAATATTGAGACTTAACCATTGGGTAATCCAATACAAAAATGGCTGTACTCCATATATATCCACATGCATTAACATATTAGTCACAATACTGTTAACAAGATAACAATGTATTAGTAACATCATCCAAATACATGAATGAATGCACATACAATATTACAGTACAAACGTAAACATATATTTACATATATACATCAATCTTACCCCAACTTGAATATTCATTGGTCCTTAAGAGACAATAAAGCAAAAGTGTCAATCTAATGTATCATCACTATCTAAAATTAAAGTCGCATTCACGATTAAGACCTCGTGGTGTTAAAGTGTCCAAATAGTGGATCCACCACGACTCCCTTTGTTTCAACAGTCTAATATGATCCCCACCCCTTCTGGGGCGTCTTACTTGTTCCAACACTTGAAATCTTAATTGTGCAACCGTATGTTTTGATTCTAAAAAATGAGCAGGGACTGGCAGCCAAGTTTTTTGGCAACGAATTGTTGACTTATGACAGGCAACTCTATCTTTGACTTTCTGCATGGTCTCGCCTATATAGGCGAGGCCACATGGGCATTTCAACAAATATATAACAGCCGAGGATTCACACGTAAAGAAGCCACGTATAGGGATACTCTTACCAGTATGTGGATGTTGCACATATTCTCCCCTTATGATATTTGCACATTGTGCACAGTGTAGACATGCAAAAGTACCTTTTCTTGGGTTACTCAGCAGCCTCTGTGACACTGTTGTCCTGAATGAGCCAATATCGGCTCGAACGAGAGTATCCCTAAGACTCTTAGGTCGTCTAGAACAGATCATCACCGGCTCTTGAAATTCCTCAATATGTGGATAATATTCCCTCAATAAAGGCCATCTTCTCTTAATACATTGATGAATTTTCAACATAAATGGATGATGTGTGTTAATAAACGCAATGCGTCTATTCTTGGTATGCTCTGTTGTCAAAACTTTTTGGGTATATCCACAGTCAATTATCCGTTCAGGATAATGCCTCTTCCTAAACTTAGTTGCCATTTCATCCAGTCTCTGCTGTCGTAATACCGGATTAGTCACTATACGCTTAACTCTTGCAAATTGTGACTTTGGTAAGGCTTTTCTGGTGCTGTCCGGATGGCAACTCCTATAGTCCAATAAGCTGTTACGGTCAGTAGGTTTTGAATAGATATCAGTGGACAAATGTCCATATTCATCCTTCTTAACAAGTGTGTCTAAGAAATGGAGTTGATTACTGTCCACCTCCATCGTGAATTGTAATCCCAGACATGACCTATTTAGAAACTCAAGAAATTTGTGAAGGGATCCAATGTCACCCAGCCACACACAAAAGATGTCATCTATATAACGCTTCCAGATCAAAATCTGGTCTCGAAACTCAGTACTTGTGTAAACAAATGTATTTTCAAAAATTACCATAAAGGCATTAGCGTATGGCGGGGCGACATTGGATCCCATGGCAGTCCCACGTTGTTGATTGTAAAAATCATCTCCACACATGAAATAATTTTCGGTCAAGACAATTGTCAACAACTCATGACAAAATTGTCGCTCATTTATATTCAAATCAGAAGTACCCAATATTTTTGAAACAGCTTGTAATCCCTCCTGATGATCTATCGATGTGTAAAGACTTACAACATCGAATGATACCAGAAGAGATTCAACTGGTACCTGTTTTATCTCTTGTAATATCTCTAAAAAATGAGATGTGTCAAGTATAAATGAGGATGATCTTTGAATTAGAGGTGTCAAAATCTTCTCCAAAAACTTAGCTATTGGGCTAAAGATAGAATCTGTGGACGCCACAATTGGGCGTCCCGGAGGTTTCTCAAGATTCTTATGCACTTTAGGAAGTACATAGAACACAGGACATATAGGGTGTTGCATCTGTAGGTAATTATATGTAGGCTGGTCAATAATTTTTCTTTCGAAGTACCTATCCAAAACATCCTGTATTTTCCTTTTGATAGAAAAAAGGGGATCACCATCCAGTTTACGGTAAGTTGTTTGATCACTAAGCTGCCGTTGGATTTCCTCCAAATATGTATGTTTGTCCATAATGACAAGCGCACCCCCTTTATCAGCCGGTTTACATATCACATTTTTGTTATTTTGAAGGGATTTTAACGCTATTCTTTCTTCCTTGTTCAGGTTATCATGGAAATACATATCATTACGCTTTGGTAAGATCTCTCGAATATCTCTATCAATAAGAGAAATAACTGACTCCACCCCATGTGATGTACGTGGGGGGTTAAACGTACTAGGATTCCTCAATCCCAGGGTCTTAACCGAAAGCATGTTTGGATTAACATCAGGTTCGTTTGTCTGTATATTATCCAAACCAGCTCCAAAAAATGCCTTTAACCGCAATGTGCGATAAAAATATCGCAGTTCCTGCTCAAATTTGAAAGAATCGAACAAAGGTGTTGGACAAAATGATAAGCCTCGTTGTAATAAGCTCAACTCTGAAGGGGATAGACTAGTTGAAGAGATGTTAATGACTAAACTATCCTCAACATCTATGTTCCCACTTGTGAACGAGTTCGACCTTGTATCAGATTCTCTCTGGATATACCTCCTTCTAGTCCTCCTCGTCTTCTTGTGTATGTTTTCCTTCCTTGTCCCCTTAAAAAAGGGCGACGTGCATAGTTACCATATTCACTTTCTGAACTTGAATGTCCTAGTTCATATGATTGTCTACGAGAAGACCCAAAAGTATTATGTACTGAATCTCGCCACCTATACACCCTCTGATTGGAGTAATCCTCAGAATCTCTTGCAAATTTATCTTTTTTCTTTTTTTCTATATATTGGCGATATTGTCGCAAGGTACAGTCTGACTTTTCTTTCAGAGTAGTCCAATCAGTAGGGGGCAATAAAGAAGTTAACTGTTGTTCAATCCCACTAATACGATTTTTTAAATCTTGTGCAGATTTATGTAAATATTCAATCGTTAATAACATAATGTCTAGAGAACATTTATTCAAGATGTTTTCAAATTTTTCACAGTATGATTCATCGTCCTGGAACAATGTAGGGCGTAAATTACATCTTAAACCTCTCGGAATACGACTAGCTTTACAGTATTCAGCTAGGGTAACACAGAGTAATTCATAAGAGATCAATTTCTTAGACTCTTTTTCATAATCTTTAACACGTAATTCCCCAGAAGGGACATGCAAGAAATCATTTGATGTTGTTACTTGGGATAGTATTCGTGACACATCTTGTTCACTGTATTGAAATGTGTTTGT
This sequence comes from Phyllomedusa bahiana, assembly GCA_025379985.1. Lineage (NCBI taxonomy): Eukaryota > Metazoa > Chordata > Amphibia > Anura > Hylidae > Phyllomedusa > Phyllomedusa bahiana. Next base: position 29,536 of record JAODAL010041040.1, read on the forward strand.
CATATCTTCTCCTAATATGCGTCAAGAGCAAAAGGCTATCTATATACAATTTAGTATTGCTCGACACACCTGATATCATATCACATAGGTGCTCGGTATAAATGAACAATCACTAGCATTAAGTATATACCCGCACACAAGAATTACTAATCGTTATTACAAAACTTTATTAACATCATCCATTTGGTATCCAAAATGAGATTTCATACAGTACAGCGACTGCTTCATACATATATTCAGTATCCAAAATGAAGTCTCATGCAGTATAGCGACTGATTCATACATATAAACGTTTTCGGTTCTCATAGGACCTTCATCAGATAAGTCGCTACAACAAAACATAAACAACACATAAAACATACATCACTAACCCAAGTTAAACATATAAAATATCTAAAGAAAAGTGCATCCCATCAATCCCTTATCACATTATATACAGCTAAAAACATGCCTATGATGCACATGGATAATATAGAGGAACTAGCCAGAAATCCTACCTTCTTGTATATTCTTAAATTTACATAGAGGCGCCTGCAATTAGAATAGAGAATAATCTCCATCAGATTCGCAAACTATTAAATAGATATAATGTCTAGGAAATTACTCAGTAGATCAGCATACTTACAGGCACAGATAATAATGAAGAATTAGAGCGTAAGTCCGCCACATGGAGAGGTAATGAGAGAGGCGCCGTGTCTAAACTTCATCTCGGCGTCTCTTAAATAGAACTGCGCATGCGCCATGTTCCGGCGGACATACGTCACTGACTGGCAGCTGAACCCAGCTTCCGCCCTCACTCCTATAGAGATCGTATCGCGAGTACACTGCAGCTTCTATCAACAGCAGCTATATGTACATCGTATCCAGGAGAGTACATATATAATTAGTACTGAACTAGAGTGTAATCTCAGTCTATTATGTGTATGCTTAATGATATTAAGCAGGCTGCCTCGTGTCTATATTCTAGATCTATATTATTATCTCAAGAATAGTATTTAATGAACAGACACCGGCTCTATAATTAAAGCACCAAGATGATGCAATATTGAGACTTAACCATTGGGTATCCAATACAAAAATGGCTGTACTCCATATATATCCACATGCATTAACATATTAGTCACAGTACTGTTAACAAGATAACAATGTATTAGTAACATCATCCAAACACATGGGTAGATGTACATACAATATTACAGTACAAACGTAAACATATATTTACATATATACATCAATCTTACCCCAACTTGAATATTCATTGAACCTTAAGAGACAATAAAGCGAAAGTGTCAATCTAATATATCATTACTATCTAAAATTAAAGTCGCATTCACGATTAAGACCTCGTGGTGTTAAAGTGTCCAAATGGTGAATCCACCAAGACTCCCTTTGTTTCAACAGTCTAATATGATCCCCACCCCTTCTGGGGCGTCTTATATGGAGTACAGCCATTTTTGTATTGGATTACCCAATGGTTAAATCTTAATATTGCATCATTTTGGTGCTTTAATTATAGAGCCGGTGTCTGTTCATTAAATACTATTCTTGAGATAATAATATAGATCTAGAATATAGACACGAGGTGGAACCTGTTCAATATTATTAAACATACAAATAATAGACTGAGATTACACTCTAGTTCAGTATTAATTATATATGTACTCTCCTTAATACGTTGTACATATAGCTGCTTTTTGATAGAAGCTGCAGTGCACTTGCCGATATGATCTCCATAGGAGTGAGGGCGGAAGCTGAATCAGCTGCCAGTCAGTGACGTATGTCCGCCGGAATATGGCGCATGCGCAGTTCTATTTAAGAGACGCCGAGATGAAGTTTAGACACGGCGCCTCTCTCATTACCTTTCCATGTGGCGGACTTACGCTTTAACTCTTTATTATTATCTGTGCCTGTAAGTATGCTGATCTATTGAGCTATTTATCAGACATTATATCTATTTAATAGTTTGTGAATCTGATGGAGATTACCCTCTATTCTAATTGCAGTCGCCTCTATGTAAATTAAGAATATACAAGAAGGTAGGATTTATGGCTAGTTCCCCTATATTATCCATATGCATCATATGCATGTTTTAGCTGTATATAATGTGATAAGGGATTGATGGGATGCACTTTTCTTTAGGTATATTATATGTTTAACTTGGGTTAGTGATGTATGTTTTATGGGTTGTTTATGTTTTGTTGTATCGACTTATCTGATGAAGGTCCTATGAGAACCGAAAACGTTTATATGTATGAATCAGTCGCTATACTGCATGAGACTTCATTTTGGATACCGAATATATGTATGAAGCAGTCGCTGTACTGTATGAAATCTCATTTTGGATATCAAATGGATGATGTTAATAAAGTTTTGTAATAACGATTAGTAATTCTTGTGTGCGGGTATATACTTAATGCTAGTGATTGTTCATTTATACCGAGCACCTATGTGGTATGATATCAGGTGTGTCGAGCAATACTAAATTGTATACATGAGGTACTAGTTCAACCCCTCTCAGATGCAATAGAGTAAACACTACAAACAAAGATTTAGGATACATTCCCATAGATGTGGACACCCTAGAAATAGTATTTCACACAACTTCACAGCCCCTAGGATTAGGAGAACAAGCAAAGACCTCAGTGTTAACTTATCAGTGAGAAGGCAAAAAATGGATTGGCACTGGAATTGTTGCTAAAATCCAAAATCCATTTATTGAAGAACTACAAAACAGACACGAACAAACAAACGTGTGCAAGGAGAGATCAGAGGGGTGGTAGGCTGACGCATTTCGGGCTACACAATGCCCTTAGTCTTAGCTACACAAGAATGTAACTGGAACCCTCTTATAGTGCATTAAAACAACAGGATAATTAAAATCTGGTTTCTAACACATAACACCTGACAACACATACCTGCACGTACCGCGTCTTGGTAAAGCGAAAATGAGCGTGTTACACGTGACCAGTAAAGAAACCGGAAGTTCCTGCGTTCCAAACAATGGAAATGACGTCACCTGGAAACCAGGAGAAGCGGCAACACGTTGTCAGGAAGTGACGTGACTAGCTGATATCACTAGTGATAATTACTGAATCATAATACGCCCTTAAAGCGCAGCCAACTGGGCTTTCCACTTGTATGGGGCAAGCAACGAGGCGATAGAATATCACCAATTGTTTTAGGTCTCCTAGCCACAATGTGGCAACCACCTTGGAGTATGGAGTCAATAATCTCATCCTCCTGTAAAATGGGCAAATATTTTCCTATTACCTTTTTGACTGTGTTGAAATGATGGCTATGATCTAATACCAATACAGGTTTTTTGGTGCTATCCCCTTTGTTTAAAGAGTCAGTTTTGGGAGACAATAAACTTTTCCTGGGGTGTTTGTCAACAATTTTTTCCGCTCTGTTTAACGTCCAGTCTGGATAACCTCTACATTTAAGTCTTTTATCGCAATTTTTTCCCGAGTGTAATCAGACAATAGACTACAATTGCGTTTAGCCCTGGTGAGTTCTCCCACAAGTATTGATTTTTTTGTATGATTAGTATGGAAACTCCTATGATGTAAGATGGTATTGCCGCTAGTGGGTTTGCGGAATGTTTTAGAAATAATGGATTGATTAGGGATACCCACCAATGTCAGGTCCAGAAATGTTATAGAAACATCCTGGACCTGGTAGGTAAACCTTAAATTCAAAGGGTTATTATTCAAATAATCTATGAAAGAGTGTACGGCAGGCACATCGCCCCTCCACACAAGGAGGAGATCGTCGATGTACCTGCCGTACCACTCAATGCAGTCATCAAATGGATTAGACTCAGAAAAAACATATTGGGTTTCCCACCAAGCAACAGTCAAGTTGGCCAATGATGGTGAGACGCCCTTAGTTTGTAAGTAAATTGAACCATGATAGGAGAAATAGTTGTGATGCATAAGGAATTTTGTAACCATGAGTATATATTGTCTTAAATCCTCTGAGTATGCACTGAATGTCTCAAGATGAAATTGTAATGCTGTCAGTGCTATATTATGAGGTATGCTAGTGTACAAGGATTCTATGTCACAGGTCAGCCAGCGCATATCTTTGTGCCAGACTTTGTGTTGTAAATTAACCAGGACATTCTTGGTATCCCTTAGATATCCTGGTACACGTTGCACAAGAGGTTGTAAATTGAGGGTCAAAGCCACTGGCCAATGACGTTCTGAGAGGGCCGATGCAGAAGGTCGATTGGACACATTGGAGGTAAATTTTTGTTTGTATGAATTTTATGAGTTTTAGGTAGCCCATAAAGTATGGGCATAATTGGATGATCTATTTATAATAAATTCCAACCGGCTTCTGGTTCAGGAACCCACCAAAGTTAGTCCTTCTTCCAATAAACAATATATTTTAGATTGAAATTATTCGTTGGAATCCCAACTAATTTGTGATTATGTAGACTAATTTTGTAACATAGATAAACATGGCTGCACACTATATTCTTTTAGATCCATCCACAAAACGGGATCCCCCTATTGGACCCGCCATCCTGATGACAATATTCCTTATGGATTGTAACTAGTGTTTGACGCTTTTACGTTGGCTTCGACATCGAGTCGATGGTCGATAGTCGGACCATCTCGACAAGATATTCGATGTACGATGATAGATTATGATCGAGGTCCATTAAGTCTATGGGAGAGCAACAAACACTTAATTCTTACACCCCTAACTGAGCTGGTAGAAGCTGGATGGACACATAACATCAACAGTCAAATGGATTCGTGCTAACTTCTTAGGCACACATCGTAGGTTTTAAATAACTCACCGTCCTAAGCCCCTAACCCAACCCACATTCCGCCACGAGAAAAAATCACAAACCATTCACTTATCCCTGTCTTGTACCCAGCATGACCCTTAAACCTGCATCACCCACAAATTAAAAAAGTGCCAGAGGCAGTATGATTTGATACCATCATTTTCTACTTTGGGAAAGGACATTGACTATTCCCTGTCCTGGAACGCAGCATGAGCCCAAAACATGCATGACCCCAATATTAAAAAGTGCCGGAAAAAAGGAGTCTTTCAACCCAACATTTTAGTTTCACTGGGACATTGACTATACCTGTCTGGGCACCAGCATGTGGCACTCAAAAACTGCATGACCCCCACATTTAAAAGTGCCAGAGGAAAAAGGAGTTCTTTCAACCACCATTTTTAGTTTCAATGGACATTGACTGAGAACTGTCCTGTGGCCAACAGTTGAGCCCCAAACCTGCTGCCCCAGATTAAATAAGTACCAGAATAAGGAGTCTTCAACCACCATTATAGTTTCACTGGACTTTGAATATTCCTGTCCTGGCCTCCACCAGCATTGAGCCCCATAACCTGGCATGACCCCCCCATTTAAAAAGTGCCGGAAAAAGGAAGTATTTCAACCACCATTTTAGTTTCACTGGACATTGACTTTCCCTGTCCTGGGCCACAGCATGAGCCCCAAACCTTCATGAACCCCCCCCATTTAAAAAGGGCCGGAAAAAAAAGGGTCTTTCCCACCCCTTTTAGTTTCATTGGGGCATTGACTATCCCTGCCCTGGGCCAAAAAGCCCTGAGCCCCCCAAAAAGCATGACCCCCCCACATTTAAAAAAAAAGGGCCCCAAAAAAAAGTCTTTCCCAAACCCCCATTTTAAATTTCACTGGACATTGACTATAATGGGCCAGGGGGTATAGCATGAGCCCCAACCTGCAAAGACCCCCCGATTAAAAAGTTTCCGGAAAAAGGAAACTTTCCCAACCCCCCTTTTTTGTTTCAAATGGACATTGGGCTATCCCCCTCCCGGGCCACAGCAAGGCCCCAAACCCCGCAAAGACCCCCCCATTTAAAAAGTTTTCCGGAAAAAAGGGGTCCTTTTTCCCAAACCCCCCTTTTTTGTTTCACTGGACATTGACAAACCCTGCCCGGGCCACGCTTTAGCCCCAAACCCCGCATGACCCCCAATTTAAAAAGGGCCGGAAAAAGGAGTTTTTTCAACCACCGTTTTAGTTTTACTGGGAAAATTTACTATTCCCTTTTCCGGGGCAGCTTTAGCCCCAAAACCCGCAAAGGGCCCCCAATTTAAAAAAATGCCGGAAAAAGGGGAAATTTTTAACCAACCCTTTTTTTTTTTTAAAATGGACATTGGGCTATACCTGTTCCGGGCCAAGCATGAGCCCCCAAACCTGCATTACCCCCCCCCCTTTAAAAAATGCCCCGGGAAAAAAGGGGTCTTTCAAACCCCCCCATTTTTTTGTTTCCTGGACATTGGCTATACCTGTCCTTTTGCCACAGCATGACCCAGGGCCGGAGTTACGTGGGTGGGATGAGAGCCCCCGGGCTGGCGTCTGTCATCATTAACACCCCAGGTTCGCTGCCGGGCCGGATTTTTCAGTGGGTGCGGTTTAGAGCCCAGGGGGTGGGGGTCCGTCATCTAATTTAACCCCCACAGGTTAAAATGCCCTTTATGACCCCAGCAAAGAAAACTGTTGTGCTGAACAGAGTGGCGGAAGCGGAAGTGGGAGGGGAAAAACTCCAAACCTTCCCAGTACACAAATCCAAAGACCGGGGGAGCGCTTGCCCCTCCCCTAATTTAGTGCGGAAACCAAAATTTAGCTTCCAAAAAGGTTAAAAATTGGTTTGGGTTTAACCCCTCCTGTTAAAAACCCCGGTGCGCTTATTTTCCCTTTGGGTTTTTTTTTCTCATTTTTTCTCAACGTGTGGGGAAATTTTTCTCGG
>JAODAL010041041.1:0-36289 GCA_025379985.1 Phyllomedusa bahiana
TAAAACTTTGATAACAGGGGGAAAAACCATAAGACTGTCGGATTTTAGCAGCCAATGAGATCCCCACACCCTCACTGGTGACGTTTTTGACCCTCCCTCTGTGCTCTGCATGGATTGGCTGGCCGCCAAAACTGAAGGAAGCAGCTGAAAAAGGCGCCAAACGCCTGTGCCGAAAATAAACTTTTTACCAAACCTGCGGCAAAAAATTTGGTTCGGCTCGGATTCGGAAAAACCGTAAAGTTCATGCCGAGCTAACCATTTTCCAAACAGTTCGGCTCAACACTAATTATAAGTTCTGGAAAGTTCCACTCAACTCTGATGACATTGATGTCAAAGTAATTTGCAGGCGACTGTGACCAGCTTGTGACCTGGCATTTTATGGGTTGAACCACCTGTGTGTGTGTATGTGTGTGACCTCCTACATAACCAAAGTCAATATGTGACCCTGGCTTAAAGGAGTTTTCTCTCCAGGCTGTTCCACTGAGTCACATATGGTTTTACACTCACTCCTCAGGCTATAGGTGGTTCTATAGCATTGATTAATATATTAAACTTCTCTACAACTAGTTGAACTGTTAAACTACTGACAAGTGCAGGAGATGTTATCTTTATTAAACAAAAGGTACATGTACTGTGAGGAATGAAAGCATTTGCTTTGTCTGTAAACAGAAGCTAATCTTGTTAGAGATAATTAGTTTTCACAGGAGTGAGTGAGCTCTGTCCGTCCATGGTGTGACATCACTCCCTGCTTTAAGCTTTCTGCTCTAAATAGATAATATGGTTAGTTATGGTCAAGGAACCATATTAATCTGTGTGTACTCATAACACATAAAATGTCTTATGTTATGACTAAAGTAAAATCTATTGACCAGTGTATTTAGAAAAAATCTTCAATTACCCATCCCTTCACGTCGAAAGCTAAGTTAAGAGACCATCTCTTAACTTTAGAATGCACATGCCCAACTGTTCACTGTTTCAGTACTTTTTGCACACGTACTGACAAAATTCCCAACAGGAATTTGATCTCTGAATTTCCCAACACATTTGGGGGATCAACTTGAATTGGGATTTAAACAGTCCTCCTCATCATGCTGTTCACATTTTTACATCATGAGACCAAGACAGCACTTTACAATTGATCAGCAGTACCTCACCATTGCGAGTCTTAAGCAGGATGCTCTCAGGTGGAAGTGGCCACTGAGCTTAGATACAAAGTGTCATTAGTAGTTTGCAACAGAGATACAAGGAGACTGAAAGAGCCACAGAAAGACAAAGAAGTGGACGTTCTTTGGCTACATCACACACTGATGACCGCTTCATTGTAAACAAGGCCCTGTGGAACTGAATGATGAATACCACACAAATCCAGGCACGTCTAAAGGAGGTGAGAGGCAAGCAAGTGTCATATCAGACCATTTGTAATTGTTTTCATCAATTTGCTCTGCGTGATGACCTGACCACACCACCAGGCACAAGTATCATCGAACAGTGGTCCTCAGTAGGGATGAGTGATTATAATCGACAAAGTTGAAATTGGCACGGTTTTTAGGTTGATCGGAAATTTCCGATCACGCTATATTTTAGGTGAGAATCTGCGCATAATCTATTACTATCGCGCCATTTTCGGCGCTTCCTGTCATTTTGGCGGCCAGTAAATCAGCTTAGAGCATAGAGCAGGGTGAGCTGGGTGTGCGACGTCATGACTGTGATGTGTATGGTTGTCATTGGCTGGAAAAATCACATGACCTCGTTTTGCATAGAACAGCATTTCCTTTTTATCATCAGTGTTTCAGTGTCTCTCACTAGAGCAGGACGTGTGCTAGATCTCTCTCAATACAGCTCAGCGGCACAGTTCTCTTTATTAAAGAAGCATCTAGCACTGTGCAGCCGCGGGGGGGTTTCTGTCGGTGCGGGCGAACACAGACAGACAGACAGGCAGGCAGGCAAGCTTTTGAAAGGAGAGTGTATATTGTGCAGCCCAGACTCTGCTTTGAACTTGCATTGAAATGGCGCTTTTTTTACCAGTTTTTGGCCAGCACATCTTGCACCTGAGATGAACTTGTACCTTTTATTTTGTGCAGCCCAGCTTTGTTCAAAGACCCACCTTGTACTTATATTAGGATACAGAAATTTGCTAGTAACTGCAGGTGTATTTCATAGGTGCAAAACCCACCTTTTCTTATCCGTATAACTTTTAAATAGGTGTTTTTCACTTTGGCGCAGCCCAGTTTTGTTCAGACCCACCTTGTACTTATATTAGGATACAGACATTTTCTAGTAACTGCAGCTGTATTTCATAGGTGCAATACCCACCTTTTCTTTTCCGTATAACTTTTAGATAGGAGTTTTTCACTTTGGCGCAGCCCAGTTTTTTTCAAAGACCCACCTTGTACATATTAGGATACAGACATTTTCTAGTAACTGCAGGTGTATTTCATAGGTGAAAAACCCACCTTTTCTTATCCGTATAACTTTTAAATAGCTGTTTTTCACTTTGGCGCGGCCCAGTTTTGTTCAAAGACCCACCTTGTACTTATCTTTAAATGTCTCTAAAAAATCAGATTTTGAAAATGGTGATTTCTGTGAGGTTAAGTAGTGTCAAAAAGGGCTCCAGGGCTAGACACAAATTGCAAAATTTGAGGCTTAAAATTTTCTGGGGCTGGAGTCACTATGGGGTCGCATCATTTGATCTCCAGGGGAGTCTGTCCCTAATCACTGAAGAAGGATTTGGAGGAAAAATGAAACCAATGAATTGATTGGCTGAATCACTCTCAGAAGCCAGCAGGGCATATGTCTTCTCAAATAAGAAGTGTTTTGGTGATGATTAGGACATTTTTATTACTTATGGGGTGTGCGAACGAATTAACACATCTACACATGTAAAAACTGCAGGGGTGGGTGTATGTTGTATGTTATCACACTTGAAAAAAAGCAAAATGATAATAATGTAAAACTATAAATAAAACTATAAATTCTGTAAACAAATGGCAGTTACCAAAAAATATACTAAATGACAGACACTGTACAAAATAGCATAGTGCCACTTTGTGATCTGTGGGTCAAAAAAGGTTTAGGGTCATGCTGTGGTACAGGACAGTTATAGTCAATGTCCAGTTCAACTAAAATGGTGGTTGAAAGATTCCTTTTTCCGGCACTTTTTAAATCTGGGGGTCATGCAGGTTTGGGGCTCCTGCTGTGGCCAAGGACAGGTATAGTCAATGTCCAGTTTAACTAAAATGGTGGTTCAAAGACTCCTTTTCCGGCACTTTTTAATCTGTGGGTAATGCAGGTTTGATGGTCATACTGTGGTCCAGGACAGGCATAGTCAATGTCCAGTTCAACTAAAATGGTGGTTCAAATACTCCTTTTTCCGGCACTTTTTAATCTATGGGTCAGACAGGTTTAATGGTCATACTGCGGTCCAGGACAGGTATAGTCAATGTCCAGTTCAACTAAAATGGTGGTTGAAAGACTCCTTTTTCTGGCGCTTTTTAATCTGTATGTCATGTAGATTTAAGGGTGGAGCATTCGGTCCAGGACAGGGATAGTCAATGTGCAGTTCAACTAAAATGGTGGTTCAAGTAATACTGCCTTCTGTCACTTTTTAATTTGTGGGTCATGAAGGGTCATGCTGTGGTACAGGACAGGGATAGTCAATAGTATGTCAGTTTTTTTTTCTGTGACTCTTGTAGCCTAATTGTGTTAGATGTAGCATGTATCCATTTTACTGTTGTGGATGTTAATTCCAACTTCTCCTCCCCTGTTTGGGTGTAAAAATGAAGGTGTTGTTCCTCTCCCATAGACTTTAATAGTCATCGGCGATTATCTATTATCGGATATCGGATATCGGCAAGATAATTGACGATATCGACTATTGATCAGATGACGATAGTTGACGCAATAGCTCATCCCTAGTCCTCAGTGCTGTTCAGTGATGAAAGTCGATTCGTTCTGAGCAGAAATTATAGCTGCCAGCAATATCGGAGATGTCAAGCCACTGTTGTCACCTGAAGAGCCTTTGGTGTTGGTGGTATCACAGTGTGGGCAGATGTGTTTACTCAATACAGAACGTATCTACATTTTGTGAATGGTACAGTGAGAATCCTCTTCTACATGAATAACATCATTAATCCAGAAAATATGCCTCTGCATGAACAACACAGGGCTAACTTCATCTTCATGGACGACAATGCTCCAGCTCATCGAGGTTGCATCATTAAGGGATTGCTGTTGGAGACTGGGGTACCTCAAATAGAGTGGCCTGCACTTTCTCTACTTTTCTGAACACCCTCGAAAACCTACAATTCTTAGCACACCACTGGTGGGTCCAAATTACAATCACACTGCAATTCTGAATTCATTGTGCCCTGACACTGGGACCTTACAGATAATAATACCTTTTTAATAGTGTTGAGCAAACAGTAAAAAGTTTTTGTTCGATTACAGTAGAACCACAAACTGTTGTGAGTTCAGTTTGAAGTTCTGATCGAACTCAAACTTTGAAACCTCTTAAAGTCTATGGGAGAAGATATTCTGGTTAATTTTTATACCTATACAGGTGAGGAGAAGCTGAAATTACCATCCATAACAGTAAACTGGATACAACTTTATGAAGAAAATTTGGCTCTAAAAGTGACAGAAAAAATTGAGAGGCTAAAATACTTAATTCTTTTCAATGGCTAACTGAAAAGATGAGGACAGCTTGCAAGAAGGAGCATAGCTATAGGAGGTGCAGCAGTAGCAGCTGCTACGGGGCCCTGCATCCTGAGCGGGCCCAAAAGCCCCTTTGACACATAGGAGATTTGGAGACGGTGTATTATACAAATACCGGACCCCCAAAACTGCAAAAACAAAACTTTTGGGCACGGAGTATGATTAGCAAATCCATGCACTTTATATGATATATGTCCATGTATGTGAGAGTTAGGCATTACGGGCGACATGTATGATCGGGATTTGCGCCCGATTTCTGGCATATTCTGCGCCTCACCGGCTCAAATCCCCTGTCGGACGCAGGGATGTGATGTTAGGCGCAGCCTTTGCCACTTTCGGCTGCGCCTCACATAAAGGGGCGTGTAATGGGCGCGGTGTGGGCGTTCTGGGGCGGGACGCGGCGCGTTCGTATACTCCGAAGCATGTACGATTGCGGGTCGGCAAAGTGCGGCACATTGCAGCGCTCGCCAGCTCCGACAGGCAGACCTAGTTGATTCTGGTCTAAATGATTCGGCGGAGGCGAAGTGAAGCGAGAACGGAACATGAGAGGAAACATAGAATATCGCAAAAGAAATCTCGGCGCTACGCTCCGTGCGGCATGTTTTATGAATTAAAAAAAAAAAAACGCCTTTATTAGGTGTAAAGCATTCTCAGAAAAAGAGCTCAAACCTTCCAAAAAAATTAAAAAAATAAATCACTTTCCAAAAATCTAGAACGGCGCCACATCAGAAATTAGGATCTTGGAAATTGCCGGGAAATACAGTAATTCAAATTCTGTAATCTTTTCTCATTGGTCGGCATAGACCAGCCAATCAGAATAGGAGCGACAGGGACCCATTAAAACCTATGGAGAACTATTGACCAATCAAAATCAAAGGCGGGACAGTTCAAAATACAGTAAAAACGCAGAAAAGAGCTGATCAGTTGAAGTAGCGGGGACTTGGCTATCTCGGCCAATCAGAGCGCAAGCTACTTTCTCCCATTGTAGTCTATGGCCAGATCGGGGCAATGCAATCTCGGCTTTCAGCGCCGTGTGGCATGGAGTATGATTAAAAAAAATTTTTTTATTAAGTGTAAAATTTATCGGAAAAGGGGTGAAACCTTCATAAACAAAAATCAATCATTTCCCTAAAAATTTTTTGCCCCCGGACCGGCGTAATCGGAAGGGGGATAGAGAATTGGGGAAAAAGTTTTTAAAATTCTTAAGCTTTTCATGGTGGGCAGAAACCAACCAATAGAATGGAGCGACAGTGAACCAAAAAAACCTTTGGAGAATTATGTCCAATCAAATTCAAAGGGGGACAGTTCAAAATACAAAAAAAAGGCAGAAAAGAGCTGTTTGGGTTAGTAGGGGGGGGTTGGGCTATCTCGGCCAATCGGGAGGCGAGCTATTGTCCCATTGTTTCAATGGAGAGATGGGAAAATGAAATCTTTATTTTCGTTAGTCCTGTCAATGTAGGGTGTAACGAAAATAAAGAAATAAAAATTAATTTATTAAATTTAAATTTTTTTTTTTTCTTTACCCCCTATTATTGTTCATTTTATTACAGTCGGTAAACTTCGGGAGTATTATCATTTATTTTGCCATGTAAGTTTTATTACAGATTGCTTAGAAACCAAAAGGGCGTTGATCGTTTTTCCCCCTTTTGGTTAAAAAACCGCGCCTTTTAACTTTCCCTTCCCAAAAACAGAGCTTGCTTGCTTTCTTTTCCCCATAAACTCTAGGGAAAAAGGTAGCTAGCCGCTATTGGCCCCTAAGCGGGACGAGCCCCCTTCTCCCCAAACCAATCACAGTTAGAATTTTCCCTAGCAGTAATAACTTTAGGGGCCCTTATCGCGCCCTTTCTTGGTGGATTCAATCTGCCGCCTAGCTCAACCAATCAGTTTTTTTTTCCCCTTTTTTATGTATTTTAACTGTCCCCCATTTCTTTTTGATTGGTCCATATTCCCCATAGTTTATAAGGGTTTCCCGGTCGCTCCTATTTTGTTTGGCTGGTTTTTTTGCCGACCTTTGGAAGGTTAAAAAATTTGTTTTTATGTTTTCCCCGGGGAAATTCTCTTTTTCCCCCAAAATTCCTGGTTGCGGGGTTCTTTGAAAACGCATTTTTAGGGTTTGATTGATTTATGTTTATGAAGGTTTCGCTCTTTTGCAGATAATATTTTCACCTAATAAAATTATTTTTTTTAATCATATCCATGCCGCACGGCGCTGGACCCGAGTTTCTTTGTCCCAATCTCCCCATTGATACATGGGAAAAAGTAGCTGCGCTCTGATTGGCGGATAGCCAAGCCCCGCTAGTCAACCAATCAGCTCTTTTCTGTCTTTTTACTGTATTTTGAACGTCCCCCCTTTGTTTTGATTGGTCCATATTTCCATATTTTTTAAAATGGGTCACTTCGCCCCTTTCTGTTTGGGTTGGGTTTCTGCCGAACAATGAAAAGACTTAAAAAATTTAAATTACGTATTTCCCGGCAATTTCAGTACCCCAATTCCGATGTGCGCCGGTCTCGGTGACAACGATTGTTGTGTTTTATTAAAGTATTTTTTTGAAGGTTTAGCTCTTTTACAGGAAATTTTTACCTTAAAAAAAAGAATTATTTTCTAATACTCCATGCTTTTTGGCGCTGAGAGCCGGATTTCAGTGCCCCGATTCTCCATTTTAATACAATGGGACCCAAAGCTCGCGCTTGATTTGGCCGGTAGCAAAACCCCCTATCAAACAATCATTTTTTTTTTTTGTCTTTTTTTCTGATTTTGAACTGTCCCCCTTTAATTTAAATTGGCAATACTTCCCAAGGTTAGAAGGGGCCCTGTTGCTCCTATTCTATTGGCCGGATTGCTAACCCCCCCCTAGCTCAACCAATCGCTCTTTTCTGCATTTTTACTTTTTTTTGAAATGTCCCGCCTTTGATTTTTATTGGTCAATACTTCTATGGGTTTTAATGGTTCACGGGGCTCCTATTGAGTGACTGGCTTCTGCCCGACCATGAGAAGCGTTACAGAATTTTGAAATTTCTGTATTTCCGGGAATTTTCAAAAATCCAAATTCCCATTTTTGCGCCGTTTTGTTTTTTGGAAAGTGATTTATTTATGTATTTTTTTTAGGTTTGAGCTCTTTTTGATAGTTTTAACCTAATAAGGGTTTTTTGTTCATACTCCATGCCGCACGGACATGGGTATGAAAATGTTCAGCGCGTCCGCACGTGCCAAGTCCCCCCCGGCCCCAAACACTGGCGAGGGGCAGGACTTTTCACCCCATGTAGAGGCACCTCCTGGGTAGTGATATCAGGCGCAGTCCCCCCCTGCGCCCCGGGCCCCACTGCGCCTCCAAAACCTGGCGAGGTGTGGGGACTTTTTACGCATGAAAATTGCACCTCGACGGACAACATGAGGGACAAAATTTTGCCCGGAAAAAATGGCGAAAAAAAGGCGCTCCGACATGGCGAATTCATCATGTCCCTATGTGAGAATGCAAATGTCACCCAAAAAAAATCTTTTTTGGGTTTTGGGAAAGTGCAGAAAAAACACCAAATCCCTAACTTTGATGTTAGGAAGGAAAAGTATCTAACTAATAAGACCGTCTGTACCATACGGGGTGAGCGAAAATGGGGTTCACAAGGTAATCGTGAAATTATATAACATGGTCATGTGATTTTACAGCAATGAAGCCCTAACCTCAGCGTGACATTTTTGACACTTCTTGTGTTTTGCACTGATTGGTGGCCGGCAAAAGTGCAGAAAGGTTTTAAATTTGGGTGGCCGCCAAAAATGCGAAAATGCTGAAAATGAAATAAAAAGGCGTTGGAAAATAAAACTAGAACTTTAATCGAACAAACAGTAAAATGTTCGGTTCGAATTCTACAAATTCGAGAAGTTCTTCTAGAACTTAACTTTTCTAGAACAGTTTGATCAACACTACTCTTTAACAACCTATCTGTTTCATTTATTAGCTTTAAACATGTAGAAAAAGGTAAATAAAGACTGTTACCAAATACAATGCTGTTCTCATTAATTTCCCTCCAGAGTTAGAGCTTGTGTACACAAACTTCCCTAGATTATCTACCACCTCTCTTTGCTCTAACTGGCTCTAGCAGCAGTGGCCAAGATGGTGGTGACACTCCCTGCTGTTTCTTAACAAACCAATAGAGACTAACAAACTTTAAAACTTTAAGGCTCTGCAGCTTTGTGGACTACTTTTTAGGGTAATGATGAATGTCCCTCTAACGGGTTCAGCTCAGAATACCAGAACTAATCTGCCAATCACTGCTAAAGAACCACACGGTGTGACCAGAAATCAGGAGCCTGAAGCTGGCTGTGGCTTTGTGAAACAACATGGTTAGAAAACTCCTAGTTTACAATCACAGACTGTCTTAATAAAGTCTGCTGGTGTTGTTTGCTGTTCTTTGTACTGACAGTTCACTTTCACATTTTTGTTCATGGCACAGACACCTTGGGAAAATGAAGACAGGAAACTTTTTGACACAATATAAAAGGGGCAGATCAGTTTGTTCCATGAGACCAGTAATAAAATAATATAAAAAAAAATGTTTTTTTGCTTAGATAGCTATTAGGCCTGCATGAAAAATGGAAGAAATACTGCTTGCTCGCTTACTGCAGAGCCTTGTTACATTAAATAAGTAGCAGAAAATGCTTTTTATTAAATATTAGAATTGCGTAAACAGATTAGCACTGTGTTACAATTAGACCTGATGAATACAGCAAGCTATTTATTACAGGACCTTTAATAGCTTTTCCTAAAGAGCTCTATTAGTTCTTTGTAAGAACTATTTAGCTTTGAAAATGTGAACTGAATTTGATTTATAACCTCAGTTGTATTTCAGTCAATTCATGTTCACAGCTGAGAATGGTGCTGGATTAACATAGAACAATCATTTAGCAGAAAATTCTTTCTTCACACATTAAATTGACAAAGCTGTATTAAAAACTTTCTTTCAGTAACCTAACTTTTTCCAAAGCTTACTGTAGGTAGAGGCTTTCGCATTGGTAAGGGGATGTGCTATTTTACAGTACCACATGCCATATTCCCAAAATGTCTGGAATGTGATGTATTGTGCAAGTTTACATTCCATATACAATTTTCTGCATCAGTTTTGTTAAAAACCAGATGAAAAAAAAAGTTGGACAATTTTACTAATGTATAAATCATGCCATGTACAGTCAGAAGATGGAGATGATCTATAATGTACACACAATGTGCAAAAAATAGCAAAACAAATTTCTTGAGACTAAGGGGGGCATGTATGAAAACTGTCTAGGTCTAAGAATATCTTTATTGCCCATAGCAACCAATCAGAGTTACTCTTTCATTTTTTTCAGAGCACTATATGAAATGAAAGGGGGGGCAGTGATTGGTTGCTATGGGCAATAAAGAAAAACTTAGACCTAAGAGTTTTCATACATGTGGCCATAAATGTATGTACAGTACATAAAAAGAATGAAAACCACAAGGCTAAAGATTAGAAGGCTCATTGTCAACGAGCAATGCTCAATGGATCAAAGCTCAATAAATTATTCAAATTGGGATGTTGGTACAACCAAACGGCTCTTCATCCCTCAACAAGGATAATAATTGTCACTTACACAAGTCATATACAATCAATATACTACCAATAACATGATTATATATATATCTCAAAAGACTAAAATGCCAATAGTATGATAGAGGAAATTGATCAACAAAGAGCTCATCAATAGTAAAGTCCAATAATAATTCCAAAATGAATGCAACAATAAGATGATATTTAATAGATGTAGTTAATCAAAAGTGAAGCAAGTAGATAAATGTAAAGATTACTATTTAGAAAAAGTATGAGAATATGGGGGAGGCAAAAAATAACCAAGCCAGATTTCCTGGAACTGTGACCAGGACTGTTATCAGTGGGCCACTTTTAAACATAAAAGAAAATATTAGTCAGGGTTTCTGAAAAGAAAACTGTTAATACTGACCTGATGGCAACCCTGACTGTGACAACAAGCATGCTCCTATTACCCAACTGCTTACTTATGGGTATGTGAAGTAATTCCATGTGACTGAAGTTGTCCTACTTAACCATGAGGAATCTAAGCTCTAAAGTTGGCCATGCATGTAAAGGAGAAATTAGGCAAACCTGCTGATTTTGGTAGGATCAGCATATTGTGGCCTCTGATATCTTCAGGGTATTTTCAGGGGACAAAGATCATATCTGTAATGATGGGGACAGTAAAAATAAGCAGTTTTTCAATTGGTTTGTATTAGCTAAATCATTTAGTATAGCAGATATTAGTTAATCTGTAAGTGTCTAGAGCTAAATCTGAAGCCTGGGGTCAGGCCATGCACCCTTTGCTGTGATTGGCTGCCTGATATTTAATTCATCCCTGTCAGGACACGCCCACTGTGAGGTACACACATCCTGTGTTGTGATTGGCTGCCTGTATTCCCCTCTGAGTTGTGTAAACATGAAACTAAAATTAGGTGCTTACTGTGTCTGTGTAATAAAGGCTGATTGAGCTTTCTATACTGCTCTCCCAGTGACAGCTCTATGTAAAGGATCTGGGCAATTACTGAGTCTCTAGCTCTTAGTTTCACTCTCCCACCATATAACACAGCCTTATAAATGATGCTCCCCCTCTACCTCCTGCCTGATAACAGAGGGGGGAGCAGAGTGCATTCCTCATATTTGTGTCATCATTTCAGGCTGAATTTATAACTGCTTACACCAATATAGGTGTTCTGGTTACAAAGAGCTTGTGGAGGAAGGTGAAAGCTCTGCAGGTATGAGAACTAATGACTGCAGGAGGTATGCAGAACTGTGACATCCTCTCCCTTACACTGCTCACACAGAATGATGATGATGACTGAGGAGGGAGCAGGGAGGGGGTGTGATCATGTCACCAGTCTTCAGTGAGGGAAGACCTGCCTACTGGGAGGAGAGAGCCACCCCTGGACTTGAAACTGTAAGACAGATAGAAACAGCTCATGTCTGCAAAAGTCTGTGGTGAGACAACCCCTTTAAGACTGTGAGTAGTTTTACAGAAGCGACTGACATTTCAACTCTGCTATTCCTAGCTTAGTCTGTTAGAAGGACATTGGTGATGGAGGAGTTTTAACAGCAGGACAAAAGACTACAAAGCTCTAAAGGGTTGAAGTTTGTCAGAAAGAAAGACACACAGCAATAAGTGACCTCTTTATCTCAACCAGGGTTGCTAGAGCAGTGAGAGGTGGTTGGCAGACTAGGAAACCTTCTGTAAACAAGCAGGAGGTAAGAACTGCTCCTACTCTGAAAGTAAGCAAAATCAGAATCACAATGTATTTGGTGATAGTCCTTATTTAATTTTTGTATTTCCGTTTACAGCAAGTGTGATGATAATGTCCCTTTAAAAGCAGATCTAAAAAGGACATAAACTCTATTGTTAGGAGATTATGATTTTGCTGTAATCGTTTAATAACGTAGCAGACTTTTTTCTATTTAATTCTCTTATTTCTCTTCAAATAAGTGGTCCTAAAGGTGTTTAAAATGTTTCCTATTTGCTTCACTGAAATAACATAACATTTGGCTAAGCTGAAAGGCATTGTCTGGTTTAAACAAATCATTTTCAAATATCTTATTACGCTAAGATATTTATTGCAGTGACATGAGTTAATAAAGTACAACCTCTTTTTTTATTCATTTTCATAATTGAAGTATTGCAACTTTTTATTAGATATTATTTTATAAGACAATTGATGGAGATATTCCAATAAAAGACCCTATCTACCAAAGTGCAGAATAATGATAATGTTGTACAATGAGTACTGTAAATTGCTTAACTTTCTCTATGATGATTCTGCAGAGCAATTGGTTTCCCAACTAATTATAACTGGTTGATGAAGGTCCTAGCAGCAAGGTTACCTGAATGAACTTATTTATGGGACAATTCTGACAACAAACAAAGTTTAATCCACAGCACTTCTTAGTTGAAATTGATAGAAAGGCACTTTTCATTACATACAAAAGTAGGCATTGCATGCAAAAATCCTTTCCATATAACAGCAGTTTCCAAAATGTAATGGAGAGACAAAGGGGTGAAAAATTGGGAGACAATAGGAAATGAAAGGTAGATGTGGATAAAGAGAATAAAAATTGACAAACTGCATCGTATAATGAACAAAATGAGAATTATGCAAGGATGAAAAGATAAGAATGTAGAGTGGGTTGAGGTGAATAGTAAGTAGACCTTTTGGTAGAGCGGAAGATTAGGGTGCTTTAGTAAGGCTATGTTCACACGGCTTATTTTGGGACGCATTTCGCCAGGTATTGAGAGCATACTGTGCTCTAATTATGAGCGAAATTCGCCCCAATCATTACGGTAATCCACAGTTCTCATAGAGAACTATGGATTACGCCTCCTCTCCCCGCATATACAATACGATCGTATTGTAGGCGTGGGGAGATAATTGACATGTCATTTATTCATGGCGCTGACGTGCCACGAGTAATGACATACTATGGGGTGGGCTGCCGCTCCTCCCCCTCCCCACCCCCCCGCGCCGCGGTAGTACGCGCCGATCAGCGCGAACTCCCGAACTCCCGGAGTAATTGCAATTAGCCATGTGAACATAGCCTAAGATTTGTAGGACATGAGACGCAGGTTACCTGTACTAGGAGTTAGAGAAGAGAGTATAGCTATGCTCAGGAGAGTATCATGGTGAGCAGAGAGAAGCAGGTAGAGGAACGGCAGCAGCTTGGAGGTTAATCAGGGAGCTTATGAGAAATGTAGTTTCCCATGATTAAACAATAAGCACATGGGCAACACAAAGGGCCACATGTATGAACCTGTTTAGTTCTAAAGCTCACTTTTTTGCCCATAGGTTTCATACATGTAGCCCAAGATGCCTACCAACTTTGCTATGGGAAGAGATGAAAATGAGGGAATGAATCTAAGTCAGAATGACCTGGTCTTGAATTACCCACAGGCAAATTGGTGTTTCTTTACTGCTGTGGGTAATAAAAGAAGACATTAGATTATGGGATAACCACCTTCAGCTGTATAATATACACAATGTGACCTTATGAAGGGTTACAATAAATAATTTAGGGCCACATGTATGAATCCCGATGGGTCGGGGCACACCTTTCCGCTAGTTTTCCGGCAGAATCTGCGCCTGATTTATGTCGGGGCCGGGGCGCGCTCATACATACAATGTAAAGTCCACCGCACCTTGCCTATGTTTTAGGCGCAGTGCGGGTCCGAGGCGCAGTGCGGGGCTGCGCCTAGGATTCGGTGCCGGAGGTAGTGCACTCATACATACGGGGAAAAGTCCGCCGCGCCTCGCCAGTGTGTGTGGGGCACAGTGCGGGGACATGGGCGCAGTGCGGGACTTAGGCGCCGTGCGGGGCTGCGCCGAAAAACTGTTCCGATGCAAGACAGGCTGGAGCGGCGAGAAATCATTCCAGATGTCGGTGCGGAGTATGAATCAAAAATCGCCTTTATAAAGGCGTTCAACATTCTCAGGAAAAGAGCTGAAAGCTAAAAAATAAAAAATACATAAAACAAAATCACTTTCCAATATCCTAATTCAAGAATTAGGATATTGGAAATTGCCGGGAAATACAGTAATTCAAAATCAGAAAGCTATTCTGATTGGTCGGCATAAACCGGCCAATCAGAATAGGAGCGACAGTGAACCATTAAAACCTATGGGGAAGTTTAGACCAATCAGAATCCACGGCGGGATAATTCAAAATACAGTAAAAAGACAGAAAAGAGCTGATTGGCTGAGCTAGCGGGTGCTTGTCTATCCCAGCCAATCAGAGCGCGAGCTACTTCTCCCATTATAGTCTATGGAGAGATGGGTGCACTGAAATCTCGGCACTCAGCGCCGTGCGGCATGAAGTATTAATCAAAAAATTATTTTTTTTTAAATGTTAAAACATTATCAGATAAAGAGCAGAACCCTCTTACAAATAAAGCAGTTAAACGCGTTTGTCGCCGAGACCGGCGCTACATAGGGAATTGCAATAGAGAGAATCACCGGGAAATACAGTAATTCAAATTGTTTAAGCTATTCTCATTGGTCGGCATAAACCAGCCAATCAGAATAGGAGCGACAATGTCCCATTCTAACCTATGGAGGAGAATTGACCAATCAGAATAGGAGCGACAATGTCCCATTATAACCTATGGAGGAGAATTCACCAATCAGAATAGGAGCGACAATGTCCCATTATATCCTATGGAGAAAAACTGACCAATCATATTCAAAGACGGGACAGTTCAAAATACAGTAAAAATGCAGAAACGAGCTGATTGGTTGAAGCGGCGGGGGCTCGTCCAGCTTAGCCAATCAGAGCACGAGCTACTTTCTCATAGAGTTCTATGGGGAATAGAAATTCTGAGCGCGCTCTGTGATTGGCTAAGTTAAAAGAGGCGCAGTTATTTGGACCCATTGGGAGAGCGAGCGACGCTCCTATGGGTTTTCTAATGCAATCTGAAATAAAACTGTACATGGCCGAAATTAAATTATAACACTACAGAAGTTGTTACGATGTGTATATAAAATGAATAATAATATGGGGGTAAGGAAAAATAAATATTAAATCAATAAAATCATGTTTATTTCTTTATTTTCGTTAGCCAAGGATCAATAGTATGGGTGCAACGAAAATAAAGAAATAAACATGATTTTATTGATTTAATATTTTTTTTCCTTACCTCCATATTATCATTCGTTTTATATACACACGCAATTTTTTTTTTTATATATATATACACGAAATTTACAATATCATAATTCTTGATATTGCGCCGTTCTAGATTTTTGGAAAGTGTTTTTTTTTTTTACTATGTTTCTTTTTTACGTTCAGCTCTTTTCTGACATGTTTTCCGCCTTTATAAAGGCGATTTTTTCGGAATCATACTCCTGCTGCACGGAGCGGAGCACCGAGATTTCTGTCGGCGATCTTCGATCCGCTTCCTCGCATGTTCCGATCCTGCTTCACTTTGCCTCTGTCGGAGGATTTAGACCAAGAAAAACCTGGTCTGCCTGTCGGAGCCTCCGAGTGCTGCATTGCGCCTCGCTTTGCCGACTCTCCATCGTACATGACTCGGAGTTTTCGAGCGCGCCGCGTCCCGCCCCAGGAACGCCTACCCCGCGCCCACACTGCGCCCACAGCCCGCCCCTTCATGCGGGGCGCAGCTGAAAGTGGCGAACACTGCGCCTAACACTGAATCCCTGCGTCCGACGGGGATTCGGGCCGGGAGGCGCAGTATACGCCAGAAAACAGGCGTAAAGCCCGTTCATACATGTCGCCCTTAGTGTTTTAGATACCATATATTATTTTCTATTAATATTATCATATTTATTTTAGAGTACAATTGATTTCAGGGCTCTGTACAAGCAAAGGGGTTCAAACACATAACATAATATTAGCACTAAATAACAAACAGATACAGAAGGAGAGAGAGTTGAGGGGTTATAAACATTCGGAAGCACCATATTAAATGAAAAACCGAAGTGACCCAGAATATTTTCATAAATAAGGTTAGATTCTGCTACTTCAATTCGTGTTACTTTATAGAAAGGATTTGTTACTTTATGTGTACACAGTTTAAGCCTGAAATATCTAGTGATCAAGTAAATTAGGACCCAAGAGTGTAATACTTTAGTTATTTTCCATATTACAAGTCATGCTACAGCTGCACATCACATACATTAAACCTTAGTCTGTACTAGTACTTGCGTTGTAATGACAAGCTGACAAGCTGTATTCATTATTTATATACACATGGTTTTGAAGGTTTATATATTTTATTATAATTTTATACAGAGTCAAGTCCCATTTTTATGACCACTTCTTACGTTCAACATCGGGAGCATGTAGCTTTTCATGTGTCGTGAGCTGGCTTGGTGGATATATAGGGTCTGTGATAGACTGTAATATTCAAGCAAGACAATGGAAAAGGTCACACGGCTAAAAATGTCCAACATTGGTTGAGGAGGAAGACCAAGTCTTTCAAGTACTACTTGGCCCCCTAATAAGACTTCAACCTGATTCAGCATATTTGGGACCACCTTGATTACTGAGTTCACTCTATGGATCCTCCCAATTCAATTTAAGGGCATATTGTACTGCAGTCAATATTGCTCCAGATACCTGTGACAACCTACCAGGACCTTATAGAGTCACTCCCAGTCCATCTAGCTTAACACGCTGGAAACGTCGGATATTAGCTGGTGGTCATAATAGTGTAACAAAATACGGCTCAACCAAGTACCTTGTGGCGAAGAGTTATGCAGCCAGAATACCTTTGCTCCTCTATCATGTGCACCAATACATATTAATAGGTTATGGCAATATTTGTAAGTAAATAGAGAAAGAGTCTGAAATGTAGAACAAAGCTGAGGTCAACAGCAGCTTTATTTAACAAGAATGAATTAAACATATGGATATACAAATTGTTATTCTTCTGGTCACCTAGCCTGTCCACCACCTTAGAGGTTGGTAAGTCTTTGTTGTTTTGCCAGGTGACTCATGCATCTTCTTCTGACTGTTGGGATAAGGCAGTCCTACTATCCGCCGGGATATAACACCTGACAGGCAAAATAAATGGAACCTACAAACATAATCAAATATCACACACAGATAAATAAAGGTACACTATCCGGAGGGTAGGTGGACTGCTGTTCACTTGGCTGTGAGTTGATTCAAGAAAAAAAATCACCTCCAGGTATGACATATAAATCTCTTGGGGGCCATGTGACCCCAAAGTGCTCTTATGGCACAGGGATAGCTGAATACAGCCCTCTGCAAACACCAACAGTCGATAGCTCTAACTAATTATGGTGATTACTGAAGTATGCCAGATATAGATAGTAAGAACCTAAGGCTTAGTCCAACTTCGCTGAGGGAAGTCAGTCACGAGAGGTATTGTACCTGACTTATTTGGGTCTGACAACAGGATGGCAAGCTGGTTCTTCTGCAGGAATATAGAAAAATCTGCCTTGGTGGTGTGAAGGAGAAAGTCACTGGGAAATGGTGATCAGATCATTTAAGGAAGAGGGTAATACAACTGCTTTGTTGTACATTTTATGTATGTGATCCTATCCTCTATAATTGTCTTTTTTCCTGGTGATTTTGTCATCATTGTAAGATTCCACTTATTAAATTTTAATATTTTTTTAATAAAAATTATATTTTTATTTTACTTTATCAGTTTTATTGCCATTCTTTTGGGTTGTTGTCCATAAAATATAATGGTCAGACACTATAGTCCCATTCTGATGCACACAGCATGATGTGCTGGGCTATATCTTCTACAAATTTCTTGAATGGAATACATTTTGTAACCTTTCTTATCGCAATTTCCTTTGACAGAGAAATAATTAAAACTTATTGAGGAATATGCTTGACAGAAAGAACATACAGAGAAGAAGGATTATTGCTTTATAGACATTAAATATGCTAATAAAAACAGCAACCTCCACCAACTCAACTAGATAAATGTTCAGTTTTAAAACAGAAGTTTCATTAGTTTAAATTGGATAAGGGAATAATTAAAACAATATCTTATTAGAGCTAATATTTAGCATGGTTCACCATATGTCATACTAATGAGAGAACTTGTCAGTAATGAGCTAAATGTGAATTTTAAAAAGTTTTTCATGTATTGATTTATATATTTTAATAAACACTTTCACTCATTAAATGCAATAATCCATTTTTATTATAATATCCAAAAAACATATTGAAGTAATATTACATGAATTTTAGATTTCAGCATAAATGAGGGAAATGTACATGTATATTTCTCAGATGATATAGAGAGATAATTTTAATAATGTCATTATTACTGCACTATTCACATGAATGTACCAATGAAAATCTCTTTTTACTGTTGTGACTTTTATATTGCTGTATATTTGGGTATCCAAAATGCAATGTTTATTTTTGATTTTTTTTTTTACTATTGATCTTGTGAGTAGAATAAAAGTTAGAGGGGTATTACCCTGTTTTAACTTCATGAGGTTGCCATTGACTCCATGCCCGCCCCAGAGTGTGGGTTGGCCACTCATTCTGCCGTATCCAGAACTTCCAGAAAAGAGAAGGAAGAACACACAAGTGCAGTCACTTCTCCATTCTCTGTGGCTGGCAAAATGCAAGATGTAAGTTAGGAGTTGGGAATCTCTCTTTAATGGTCAGATTTTGCGAATGACAGAAAATAATATTGGACAATCAATTATTATCTTGAATCATTATATGTAAACCAAATTAATGTTGAAGCCTCAACAAGAGCATGGCAAACTTGAGATATATATATATATATATATATATATATATATATATATATATTATATATATTATATATATATATTTATTATATATATATATATATATTTATATATATATATATATAGTCAGTGTGTTTATTCCTGAAGTTTGTGTACATTTCTTGTCTGGCTATTGATAACATTCAGTCTTACTGGTTCAATGTTATGTTGTATCTGTGAATTGTAAAGTCTTATTTTAAATAGGTGTTAATATATTAGCTGAATGATCCCATCATAATGTTACTGATTTAAAATTATTTAACAAAGACTAATATCAACCACAAATTATTGTATAATGTTAGATGCCAGTTCTATATAGGTACACTGTAGAACAGATAATTGAATACAGTACAGTTAAGTCTAGTAACTCAAAAGTGATATCTTCTCTGGTTGAAGTTATTCACTTTCCTTTTCATCTCCATCCAACTCTGAACACCATGATGATATTTCTTGATAACTGCAGTCTTTTTGTTCAGTCTGCTAAGGCCTCTCACTTTTGCAGCCCATCACCAGTCCCAATAGCAACACAAATCCCTGGATTCTTTATCTCCTTCAGGGTGCAGCAACTTTCTGGGTCTTTTTTTGTTTTTTCCTCTCCATCTTCCAAGAGTCATGACTTTTTATTTTTCCTATGTAAGAGGTGTGTGGTGGTTAATTTTTTTTGGGACTTAGTGGGGAGATGGGGGCCTCTGAGACATACATCACAATCAGCCAGTATCCGCTGAGACAATCCAAGACTCCAGGGACTCTCCTGCTGTCCAAGGCATGTTCCAGGAATAAACACATTCTCAAGACCTTCATACAGTTGAAAGTTGTAGTGGAGCATGAAGCATCTGCCTATAAGATGTTGGTAGGAACATTGTGATGTAGGTGGCATAATAAGATTACTGCGCATGCCAACTGCATGGGAGAAGCCAGCTGTTTGTGGGGTAATGTGGAGAGGGAAGATTGTAAGTTTGTTTTTTTATTGCAAATAGCAGAAAAGAGACACTGTTAAAGATGGAGGGCCTAGCTAACCAACCTACCACTGGGTCAACCTAATTTTCAGGGACCTTACCTACTTATCTAATGGGACGCTTACCTATCTACCTGTCTAATGGGGGGAAGCCTACCTACCTAATGGGTGACCCACCTACCTATAATAATGGAGGACCTACCTATCTTCTTACGTAATGAGAGGCTTATCTACCTACATACCTAATGGGAAGCTCACCTACCTAATGGCAAGCTTACCTGCCTGAATAGCTCCCCAATGAGGGAGTAAAAGTTGTTTTGGATTTACTTAGGTCTGTAGATCCCTTGTTCATTTGAATATTACTAGAGACATGTATATGTGAGCTTTGTGAAGTGTGTGAGGCATCACAGTATGAGCTATATGGCTTGCTTATTTGGGGGATACTTTTTAAGTTTGGTGGGATATCATGTTGAGGTTCAGGAATATAAGATCCATAGAAAAAGAGTGTATGGCAGCATATGTGACGTTCTGAGAGTCAATAGGAAATTGAGTATTTTATGTTAAAGTTCTAAATATTTGGGAGCAGGGCTCTTTATCCCAATTCCTACATGTTGCATACCATGTATTACCAGTATATACAGTATATTTTATGTTCTTATATTGCTCTAAAAATTATAGAGTACATTACACAAAAACAGCAGATACACATACTGTTTCCCCAAAAACTGAGGATCATGACATTGAGCTGCATATAACATGTGATATGTGTGGAGAATAAACAGGGTGGGGTCAAAACGCTCCCAAGTAGAGGGGGTAAAAAATATGACAATGCTTTCTATTTAATACTTGTGTTGCTGGAATGCAGGCAGTGCTTTTTATGGATGTCTCTGGTATTTGCCTGTTACAGTTCTGTATTACATGCTAATATATACACATTAATGTGTTTGAGGCCTAAACACATACATGTTACATTTTCAGGTACAGTACCTGTAGGGTGGGCCCCCAGATTCAATGCAACTGTTGGGCATCAGGCATCCCAGTCTGACACAGATTTAATTTCTATGTTAGGGAGTAAGTTTATGGATTCGATAGTTCCCAGTAACTTTTGGGCTCTTAATAAGACAGACTGTAATGAGGTAATGAGGTGCTCTAAACTGAGCTAATGCAACTACTTCAGTTCTGTGCTAGGGCTTAGGTTAGGGACACCTCATATTTTTTGTTTTTGTTTTCAAAAAACAAGTTTAAGTATTATGAGTAAATAAGGGTGTATAAGCAAAGTATTTAATTTGGGGACTATTTAAAAAAACATTTAAAATTCAAAGACTGTATACTCTGACATCTACAGTAAGCAGGTAGTATGGTCAGGAGTTTGTATAGTGGCAGAATAATATCCTCTAATAGAAGAAAGGCAATGTGTAACTTTAGTCATTTGGATTACAATCACGTACAATATGTAAATCCAGGTTTAAAGAAAAGTCTTTGTTGTGAGCACAGCAATGATTCAATTATTTCTGACAATTGTAGAAGAATCTCAAAGTATAATAGGTAACATATAAATTCATCTATAATTAAGTGTAAAAATCTATTGTGGACAGAATATCTTCCATTCCTTTTGTCTGAGTTTTTTTTTTTTTTGGTTCACATACGTTTTAAGAAAATTAAAATACACTTGTGCCATATTACAGTTAAGCCTGTTTCAATTAACTAGCAAGCTTAATTTCTCACTGACAGAATGTCAGAAAATCCCACCAAGTTAGTGCTGATAACATAGTTGTTGAAACGATTTTTATCGGACAAGTTAAAATCGAGCAATAGGTTTTTATGGTGATCGAAATTTTCAGGATCATGCGATAATTGTAAGGTTAAAATTGTTGCAGTCATCTCTAAGATCGCGCACTTTTTCGGCGCTTCTGGATTTTGGCGGCCAGCTCAAATCAGATTACAGAATAGAACAGGGTGAGATGTGTGTGCGACGTCATGCACTGGATGTGTATGGTTGCGATTGGTGGAAAGAATCACATGACCCTCGTATTACGATAGACAGCGTTCCAGTTCAGCCTTAGTGTCTCTCAGCGTCTCATAGGAATAGGACGTGCGCTCTGCCTGTGTCCAAGACAGCTCGAGCGAAAATAGTCTATTTCTTGCACAGAGATAACCCTGCTACTATTAGCTGTGGATCCTTCCAATTTAGTTAGATTAGAGATTTGAAGAGTTTTATGTAGTTAGTAGAGAATTTTTAAAGCAGCATCTACCTCTGTAAAGTCACGGGGGGAACAGAGGGGGGGGGGGGGGTCCCGCGGAAGCGACACAGACAAGTCTATCTATAAAGAACACTGGATAAAGTTCACAAGACTTAGTGTAGGGACATTGCAAATGAAATATCTTTATTATTAAAACAGTTTTGCTATTGAATATTTCTGGTCATTGGGCAGCCTGAACTTTTATTGGATTCACATCATTTCTAGTAACTGCAGTCTCTTTGTTAGGTCGCAAAACTACACTTTATTTTATAAAGTATAGACATTTCAGATAGGTGTTTCATTTTCAAATTTTACCATTCACTGTGTGATAATATCCACCTTGCAGTTAAAAATTACAATACAGCAATCTTGTAGTCGCACATGTTGTTTTGTTGCCAAAAATACCGTGTTCATACGAAAACATAACAAATACGTGTTTTTTGACTCTTTGCGATCCAGCTTTGTTTCATTAAGCAGCAT
Source organism: Phyllomedusa bahiana (assembly GCA_025379985.1). Classification (NCBI taxonomy): domain Eukaryota; kingdom Metazoa; phylum Chordata; class Amphibia; order Anura; family Hylidae; genus Phyllomedusa; species Phyllomedusa bahiana. The sequence continues at coordinate 22,698 of JAODAL010041041.1, forward strand.
CCACCGTAAATCGCTTAAAACAGCAATTCTATAGTCACACAGGTGAATTGAAGGCTGCAAAAAATTACCGTGTATTATACGAAAACATAACAGATACGTGTTTTTTGACTTTTGCGCACCGCTTTGTCATTGACGCCAGCATCCACGTAAATCTTAAAACAGCAATTATATAGTAACCAAAGGGGAATTGAAGGTGAAAAAAATACCGTGTATTATACGGAAAACATACACGCGATACGTGTTTTTTTGACTTTTGCGCACCCAGCTTTGTTCATTGACGCAGCATCCGTAAAATCTTAAAACAGCATCTATAGTCACCACAGGTGATTGAAAGGTGAAAAAAATACCGTGGTATTATACGGAAACATAACAGATACGTGTTTTTTGACTTTTTGAGCACCCAGCTTTGTTCATTGACGCAGGCTCACGTAAATCTTAAAACAGCAATTCTATAGTCACCACAGGGTGAATGAAAAGGTGCAAAAAATACCGTGTATTCATACGAAAACTAGAACCAGATACGTGTTTTATGACTTTGTATTGCGCACCCAGCTTTTGTTCATTGACGCAGCTTCCACGTAAATCTTAAAACCAGCAATTTTCTATTAGTCACCACAGGTGAATTGAAAGGAGAAGAAAAAATACAGTGTATTATACGAAAACATAACGATACGTGTTTTTGACTTAATTGCCAGTACAGATTTGTTGATAGACCCCTTGCACGTAAATTTGATCAGCAATTTTGTTTGATTAGAGGGATATGTGAATAGTGTGATTTGCCGTCGATTTAATAGAGACTTTCCAAACTATTCCATACCTTCTCAAATTTTTATATTTCTGAACATGGAGCGAAATGCAGGTGGTAAGCGAGCAATGAGGGGGTTAGCACATGGAGTAGAGGTACGAGAGAAGGTGCTCCTTCCGGTGCTGGCAGACAACACGCATGCCAGCGTGATCGTCAGTTGCAGGGACGTCAGGCCTGTCAGCGCTGGGTCAGGGCCCTGTGAATCTCAGTATCGTACATCGTCGCCAATCTGTTCTTCAGTGGTTATGCAACCATGCATCTAGCCAGTATTACCTCCTCGTCCTCCCCAGTCAACGGCAACATAATGTCGTCATCAACATCGATCAGAATCCGTCCAACATGAACGCACCCAAATGTCAACTCGTGTACACACCATTGTGGATAATCCATTGTCTGAAGACACTCTTTGTATGACCACAAATGCGGTTGGGGTCAGAAGGCTATGTTAAAAGATCAAGAGGGATGATTAGTCTGCTCTGACGCCAGTTACTGATGCCATCAGAGAAGGTGAAGGAAGCCGTCAATCTGGCAAAATCCTGGGCGGATCGGCAGACGCCTTGCAGTTAAAAAACCGCAAAGAGACGAACCAGAAAAAAGAAATAAAGAGAACAAAAGAGAAAAAGAAAGAGAACACACCTCACACAAGAAAAAAAAAGACTGCCCCGTTGCTTGTAGCCCGCAGCTTCTGGATGCAGAAAGTCAGGAGACCAAGTCACTGTGTGATGATGATGACGTGCATTGCGGATCCATCCCTTGGTCTTTTCCGCAGAATTTGCTTGCGAGCGCTTCATCAGTGGACGAGGAGGAAGACGATGGGGGTAGTTGTCAAATAGGGTCCGCGACAAAAAGGGAGAGGGGGCTCGGTCGCAGAAGAAGTCCGCATGGATATGATTCTTCCAGCCACGGTTCAGCGCAAACCCCGCTCCTCGCTTGATCGCCGCTCAAAAAGGTCCAGGACCTCTCAAAGCCTGGGCCTTCTTTGAGCAAGCCTCTGATTCACCCAGCGATGCGTCATTGCCGCCGTTTGCTTAAACGCATTTAAGTAGAGGCAAGAACCTTAAGTGGTCTAACCACCACCCTACCTGTCAAGTCAAATGCAGCGAAATGCATGTGTTGAGAATTGGAGGAAACACTTGGCCAAAACAAGGCCAGACGACGACGGGAGCGCCGCTCCAAACAACTGTCACACCCTCTGTCTCCGCCTCACTCCTCCTCCTCTGCCACACCAAGCGTTCCTCAGCTGCCCATTGTCTTCTCAGAGTCATGGATCAGGGATCAGCCCTCGATCAGCCATCCACCGTTGCCCGAGTACCACTAGCACCACCAGAGGACCATCCTACCTTCTCCTTTTCGCCAGTTGATGACTGCACGCGTACAGCAGCCAGTCTAGCAGCACAGCCTTCTGTATTACAGGTTTGGGAGAGAGAAACACACTTTAACCCAAACAATCCCAATGCTCAAAAGCTGATGTCGGCATTGCCAGGCTTTTGGGACTCTTGAAATGTTGACCATTCCATCTGGTGGACACAGGTGGGTTCCGCCTCACGTCAAGGCCTCGCCTGCCCCAATACCAGATGCGAAGCATGCATTCTTTTGCCAGAAAGCCTTTCACTGCCCTGCAGGCCACGTGTCATCTAAAATTTCTAAGCGCGTGTCTGCATCCTGTGTCGGAAAAAGTACATCTCACCACGACACATGGACTAGTAAGGCACTGCCAAGGCCGCTATTATTCTCTGTGATCAGCTCACTGGGTGAGCTGGGTGGAATGTCCTCTGGGGGTGACGGTGGCTTCAGGCTGGCGCACCTTTCTAAAACCGCAGGGGATGGTGCAGGGGTCTTTCCCCAAAGGTCCTATGGTGGCATCACCTGTGCAGAGGACACCAGGCCGTGTTGAAATTAATCTGCTTTGGAGACCGTCCACAACAACAGGTCAGGAGCTGTGGATGCTCTCGCAACGAGGACCGAGACACCCCCCCTGGCTGTGGTGACAGAACTCTTGTGCACAGGCAACGGTGGGATGCGTTAAACGGGCGAATCTGCTGGCGCGCCCTTAAGATCGGTGGCGGAGCACATCCATTGCCTGGCAAATGTTCATGAAACCTTGTCGTCCCAGAAATTTCTAAAGAGCTAACCTGGGTATGGACTGCCTCTGAAGTAGGCTCGAGGCTGAGTTCGCACTTCCGCAATTCGTCTACCTGCTTCGTCCCGCCCTGGCTTGCGTTGCAGCGTCAGCTCGGCTCCCCGTCAACTCAGTCTACTCAGTTGTGACGTTGGCAAAACTCGCTGGATTTCACCCTCCACTATGCTCCAGCGATTGTGGGAGCAGCCGCAAATGCGAATTATGCAGTAGAAGTGACACAGGCCTGACCAGCTGAGGTGCGGACCTCGGGGGTGCTGAGCACCAATGAGTGGAGGGGGCCGGCAAGTGAAATGAGCTCTGCACCATTCTTGCCGTTTTTGAGTGAGAAGCGCACCCAAATTATGGTCAGAATACGGCGGACGATTGCCCATTGTTTAGCATTATGAGCATTGTGTGTAGTGATCTTTGGTTCTGGAACGTATCGTTGGACGACTTCTGAAAATATCAGGGTCCCGCCAGCGACGGAGGTGGAGAAGTGAAACAGTACTGCAGGAACAGAGCCTCTTCTCTCCGGTCAAATTCCACAAGGCCGACAGTATTCAATTTTATGCCGGTTTTCTTAGGCAGAGGTTCGGGGTCAGAGCTAGTGCAAGCGGCAACCTCAGCTCTCAGGGTGCATCATCTGAGGCAAGTCAGGGATCGCTGTGTGAAGCTGTGCAGGTGAGGGAAGTGGAGGAGGAGGAGGAGGAGGAGGGTATTCCGTATACCGCGTCCCTGCCTTGGAAAGAGGGTGGCCGTGAATGTATGACGGCAGAATGGGAAGATGAGTTTGTAGTGCCCTCAACCCCAGAGGCGTGGGAACCTCAAGCGCTCACTCTACATGAGTTGCTTGGATGCTCCATATATCCTCAACATGATCCTCGCATTAAGGCCATCCAAAATAGAACACAGTTACTGGGTGGCCACCTCTCCTGGATCACCTCACGGTACAAAATCGAAAACTCAGCACTTTCCTTGTCACCACCCAAATGTAGAGAGTATAAAAATGCAGGTAATGGAGCCCTTGCTGATTGATCAACTGGAGACATCTGTTTCATCTGCTTCAGTTTCTTGCAAATGTCATGGTGGAACAACGCGCAGGCGACGTGACAGCAGTAGAGTGCCAAGTTAGTCGCGTAGCGGCAGCAGCTGGCAGCAGCAGGGCAAATGGTGGCAGAAGCCTAATGGTGAGGAACCTCTGGCAATCTTTATTTACAACCTCACCACGCATGCAATAAAGGCCACAGATATCAGACACCCAGAGACCAAGATTAAGATCAATGGTGCACGACTATCTGCGTCTTCTCAACCCCCGATGTTATTCTGTATGTGTTCGGACCAATAGACTCTGGGATAGCTCCAAGATGGACGTATGGGCCGAGCTGGCTCGCCACGCCAAAGAGGTGTTGTCCTGACAGCAAGCCAGCGTCATATCTGAGCGGACCTTCAGCACAGCCGGAGGTGTCAGTAAAGAAAACGCATCCGGCTTTCCACAGATAATGTGGATCCCCCGTTTGACTTTCATCAGATGAATCAGACATGGATCTGCTGAAGATGTTGTGGCCCCAATTGCCGAGGTCACCGAATAGTTGCTGGGTCATCTTCACATTCCTCTCCAAAACAGAAACTGGTCCTCTTGAAAAACTTATTTTTAGAAATGATCATTTCTTACTGCAAATTTTTATTCTCAATCCCAACAGTTCATTTTGTGGTTTTGCTGTGAGGAGACTATAAAAAGGACACCAAGGTTTCATGACAAAACCATATTCCATTACTCACTTCCTCTTCAGAATTTTTCACATTGTCAATCATCTCGTTTTGGGTGTCAGTTGGCCTCACACATTTTTAACAAGTGGCTGAGAAGTCATATTTATAATTTTTTGGGGTCATGGTTGCTGTGAGATACAGCAATAATCATGTCCTTTGTTTGTCTGAAACAGAAATGAGAGATTCTAAGTGGCATTTCTCCTTCACAATTTTTAACAGTGGCTGAGAAGTCATATTTATAATTTTTTGGTGGTTATGTTGCTTGAGATACAGCATTTAATCATGGGCCCCTCTTTGGAACAGAATGTGGTTCTAAGTGGCATTTCTCCTTCACAATTTTTACAGTGGCTGAGAAGTCATTATTTTATAATTTTTGGGTCATGTGCTTTGAAATGCAGCAATACTACAGGTCACATTATTTCTAAAAACCTTTGTTTCTAATAGACTATTTGTTCTTCACAATTGTCAAAAGTGGCTCATGGGTCATGTTTTGAATTTTTGGGGGCATTTTGATGTGACATGCAGCTACCTACAGGTCTATTCTAAAAAAATGTTGTTTCTAAACAGACATTTGTTCTTCACAATTGTCCAAGTGGCTCAAGTGTCATGCTTTAAATTTTTGGAGGCATGTGCTGTGACCATGCAGACTATACTGCAGTGCTTATTCTTAAAAAATGTTGTTTTTAATAGACATTTGTTCTTCACATTGTCAAGAGTGCTCAAGGGTGATGCGTGCTGTCAGAAACGAATAGGTAGGACAACTGGTTATGGACTCATATTGCAAAATGACTTGTTTTTGCAAGTTGCTTTATACATAGCTTTCAATACCTTTATTGAGGATAACCCATTTAATACTATTTAAAAAGAGAAACAAAGACATGTGGTTTCATATCCTATTTTAAAAATGTGTTTTCTAGAATTAACGTACTAAAAATCTTGGATGTACATAATAGCTTGTTAAAAATTTCTCTGAATAGTACAAGCGGGTACAGGAAAAACTTGGACCAGATGTATGGGTTATCACGAGGACATGGGAGTATGGAGCATGGACAGAGAACATAGTACTGGAGACAATTTCCTCCAGCACCGTCGAGTTAAAAATGTGAAAAAGCATTCCAAGTTAAAGGGCACCTGGGTGTACAGGAGCGTTAACCACCAGTATTTCAGGTGTAGCTCAATTGTCCACATCATACGGAGGGGCAAGCGCTACCCAGTATGACTGTGTGTACTGAGGAAGGCTGGAGTTCTCACCTTGCAGACTTCCGCACTTGCTTCAGCACGGACAGTTTTGTTGCTGCGTCTTCCAGGGCATTTTAACCTGCTGCTGTTAATAAAAAAAGGATGACGGACGCCAGACCTGGGCTCTCACCGCACCCACTGTAACTCGAGCACCTGGGTCTTGCTGTGGGACCAGGATAGGTATTAGTCAATGTCCAGTTTCAACTATATGGTGGTTGAAAGACTCGTTTTTCCGGCACTTTTTTTCAATGTGGGGGTCATGCAGGTTTGGGGCTCCATGCTGTGGCCCAGGTCATGTATAGTTCAATGTCAGTGAAACTAAAATGGTGTTGAAAGACTCCTTTTTCCGGCACTTTTTAAATGTGGGGGTCATGCAGTTTGGGGGACTCATGCTGTGGCCCAGGGACAGGTATAGCTCACATGGTCAGCTTCATCTAAAATGGTGTTGAAAGACTGCCCTTTTTATGTGCACTTTTTAAATGTGGGGTTATGCCAGGTTTGGGGCTCATGCTGTGGCCCAGGAAGGTATAGTCAATGTCCAGTTTCAAAACTAAGATGGTGGTTGAACAAGACTCCTTTTTCCGGCACTTTTTAAATGGGTGGTCTCATGCAGGTTAGGGGCTCATGCTGTGGCCAAGTGGAAAGGTATTAGTCAATGTCCAGTGAAACTAAGTGGGGTATGAGAAGACTCTGTTTTTTACGGCACTTTTTACATGTGGGGGTTCATGGCAGGTTGGGGCTCATGCTGTGGCCAGTACAGGTATAGTCACATGTTCCAGTGAAACTACATATGGTTGTTGATAAGACTCCTTTTTCCGGCAATTTTTTTTTTGTTTTTTAACAAAAAATGTGGGGTCATGCAGGTTTGGAGGCTCATGCGGTGGCCCAGGATAGGTATAGTCCAAGTCCAGTGAATAATATAAATGTGGTTGAAAGACTCCTTTTCGGCACTTTTAAATCTGGGGGTCATGCAGGTTTGGGCTTTCATGCTGCGGTTCCAGGAAGGTTTAGTCATGTCCAGTTCAGTATGATGATTGGTTAAATCATACTGCTTTTGGGCACTTTTTTAATTTTGTGGTGATGCAGGCTTAAGGGTTCATGCTGTGGTACAAGACAGGGGATCGTGAAATTGGGTGTGGTTTTTTTTCTGATGGCTTTATAACCTAAGTGTGTTTGCTCGTACGATGTAGCTGTATCCATTTGACTGTTGTGGATGTTAATCCAGCTTCTCAGCCTGTTTGGGTGTTAAGATGAGGTGTTGTTGGTCTCCCATGACTTTAATGGTCATCGCTTCAATTATCGACTGCTCACTATCGAAAAACCTTATCGATGGTGGCCGACTATCGACTATCGCCCGATTTCGATAGCCAACGTAATCGCTCAACACTACTTAACACAGCTAGGATAATTGATGCTTTTTTAAAATCTAGAACGGATGGTAACATTAATCACCATTACAGGAATGCTAAGGGTATTATTATGGCAATTGAAATGGAAATTTGTTTTTAAAAACAAAATGTCACAAACTGAATGCAGCACACAGATCCAAACAATGTTAGATCTCCCTTCCATATAAAAATCTAGATTTTTGTTTAAGAATGAACAATTTTTTGCTGGGTTGGTGATATTGCCATAATATGGTCGTAAAGAAACGGAGCGAATATAGATATGTGAGCAGCACAAAAATTTGACATGTACTTTTAAATTCAACCTATTGACTTTTGAGGGTTAAATACTGTACTAATACAGATCCGTTGGAGCATACATGGTGTCTGAAAAAAAAAGGGAATAAAACCATTTCAGTGTATGGGTATGGATACACCTAAATAAAATGGGAATGGGTGGTGATATTAAGTTCTTGTTTGTGGCACAAAAGTTGGATCCAATATGGCCGACTTCAAAATGGCCACCATGGTCAACACCCATACTTGAAAAGTTTATCCCCTCCACCGCATATACACAAATATTATCCACAAAAAGGATGTTGATATCATCTACAATTCGCCATTTTATTTAGGTGTATCCATATAAATGTCCCACCCTGTACAGATGTAGGTCCCATAGAAATATGAGATGTTACAGTAGATATTGGCATATAGATTACTGTATGCCAGTGATCCCCAACTACATTAGCTTGACGTTTCATCTCGTCTAACCATGACTTGTTAGATTATCAGGGCATCATAAATGCCAAAACCTGCAATCAAAGTTGGATGAAGGTGGGTGAAGGTTCCTGGGTAAAACAATTTAAGGATCTGCTAAAAGCAGTGTAATATAATGAATAACTGGCCATTATACAGTTGTGAGAAAATCCTGCCGATACCAACATGACAATCCAATGTATACAGGACCACTCAACTGTTACCCATTGTCTGATATTGTATTTTAGCATTACCAAACATGATACTTTGTAATGTACAGTAGTCAGTGTACAGAGTGCATAACAGTGTAAATCGGTGTGCCCTTAAAATTACTCAACACACAGCAATCAATGTCTAAACCATTGGCAACAAAAGTGACTACAACCGTAAATGAAAATGGACAAATTATGCCGATTTGCCATTTTCCCTCCATCGTGTCATGTAACTTGTTAGTGTTACAAAGTCTCAGGTGTGAATGGGGAGCAGGTGTGTTAAATATTATTGCTCTCACATTTTCTCATACTGGTCACTAGAAGTTTAACATGGCATCTCTTGGCAAAGGACTGTGTGAGGATCTGAAAAAAAGATATTGTCACGGTCGGAGATAGTGGATTCTCTGGACCACCGCAAGTGTTGGCGTCAGGGGCGTCGCTAAGCTGTTTTATTCGGGGCTTGGGCCCGATATAAAACCCCTGTGCCCCGAGTCTCCCGGACTCCAGGCCTCTGCCCAGGGCCTGGTGCGCCGACGGGCACTTTAGCTGCATGTGCGGCCGCAGGACGCACACACAGCTGAGGGCTTCTGCGGGGCAGAGAGCGAGCGCTCCCTGCCCCGCAGACAGTGTCGGACCCGCAGGTCCTACACCGCGAGGCTGCCGGGTCCTCACAGCGCTGAGGACCCGCCGCGGCCCCGTGCGCCTCAGCCGGCTGCCTGTCCACGGGCGCACAGCGCGTCATAGGCCGTGCGCCCGAGGAGCTGCCGGAGGAGCGCGGGCTGAAGAGGACGGAGCGCGCTCGCCGGGGGAACTAAGGTGAGTATTAATGTTGTTATTTTTATAGCGTTTACCTGCCTCAGTGCCACTATATACTGCCTGTGCCCCTATAATGCCTGCCTGTGCCCCTATAATGCCTGCCTGTGTCCCTATATGCCTGCCTGTGGCCCCCATATCCCTGCCTGTGACCCCCATATGCTGCCTGTGGCCCCCATATCCCTGTCTGTGGCCCCCTATATACTGCCTGTGCCCATATAATGCCTGCCTGTGGCCCCCATATGCTTCCTGTGCCCTTTTATACCTGCCTGTGGCCCCCATATACTGCCTGTGACCCCCATATACTGCCTGTGCCCCCATATTCCTGCCTGTGCCCCCATATCCCTGCCTGTGGCCCCCATATCCCTGCCTGTGGCCCTATATACCTGCCTGTTGCCCCTATATACCTGCCTGTGCCCCCATATACCTGCCTGTGGCCCCATATACTGCCTCAATGCCCCCATATACTGCCTCAGTGCCCTTATATACCTGCTTGTGGCCCCCATATACTGCCTCAGTGCCCCAATATACTGCCTCAAAGACCCTCTATACCTGCCTGTGGCCCCATATACTGCCTGTGCCCCCTAGATACTGCCTGTGGCCCCTATATACTGCCTGTGGCCCCTATATACTGCCTGTGGCCCCATATACTGCCTCAATGACCCTATATACCTGCCTGTGGCCCCATATACTGCCTGTGCCCCCCTATACCTGCCTGTGGCCCCATATACTGCCTGTGGCCCCTATATACTGCCTCAGTGCCCCTATATACCTGCCTCAGTGCTCTTATATACCTGCCTCAGTGCTCCTATATACTGCCTCAGTGCCCCTATATTCTGCCTCAGTGCCCCCATATACTGCCTGTGGCCCCCATATGCCTGCTGTGGCCCCCTATTACCTGCCTGTGGCCCCCATATTACTGCCTGTGGCCCATATACTGCTTCAGTGCCCCTATATACCTAACTGAGGGGACTACTATACCTAAAATTAAGGAGTTGCTGGAAATGTGAGGATTCTAAGATATTTGTGTCCAAATCCTCAGGACGAGTCGTGGCCGGGAGCAATCAGCATGAAGGTGTGAACCGGATGGAGAAGAAAAGGGAACGTGAACGACGCTGATCAGAAAAGACGTCTCCGGTGAGTTACTAAATGTAACAGCAGGGTAATCACTTATATGTCTGCAGAGTCTACATACAACTGGTCACTATATGGCGGTGGTATATGTAATCAGAGCCTGTGTACAGCTGGTAGTCACATGTGGGGGTCGCGTTCGGTCAGGGTCTGGCAGGATTATTTGAGCCTTAAGTTGTAATAGTTTTGGGTCTTGGTTTTGTAGGAGTGTTTTTAGTCACAATCACTTGTCTGGTAGATTTGCTCCATGTATCGGTGGATTATTTGGTGTGACTGTTTAGGGTATTGTCATATGAAGGTGAGAAGTTCTGAAAAAGTAAATTTGTCATTGGTGATTTTTACTGTACAGTGACTGCTGAGGAGATGGACGGAATCTGTGTGGGATGTGCAGAAAATTAGTGACAGGAACAGAAGGTTTTTCTCTGTAAAAAAACATCCGCAGTTCACAATGAGGCGGGAAAAACACAAAGGGCCCTAGCCCCGGATGTTTTAGGACCCTAGCAACGCCCCTGGTTGGCGTAAGCCATGCCAGCGAGCGGAATCTAAGTAGGTCCCGGTTTTCACCAGAGCCCGCCGCAAAGTGGGATGGACTTGCTGCTGCGGGAGTCTACCAGGTCACTACCCCTGATGTGACATGCTTGCGGAGGCAGCCGAGGTGCAGCGTGGTACAGAATCGTCAGACAGACTCGTAGTCGGGGACAGGCAGAAGGTCAACGACAGGCGGCTATGGTTTATGGTCGTGGACAGGCAGAAGTCAGGGCAAAGGGGGTAAGAATGTTGGGGGGGCGAGGTTTCGGGAAACCGGTTAGGTTCCCCGGTAAAACAGAAAGGGGTTGGGAAAGCTTTCTCTTAAGGCAAAAAGGGGACTAAAGTTGGTTGGGTAGCCAGGAAAAGGTAAGGGGTTTCTTAAAAAAGGGGGGGGTGAAACCCGGGAAAACCAATTACCGGGGCCCCTTTGGGCCCCTTTAAAAAATTAAAATGCCCGGGGCGGCGCGCCCCAGGAGGGGGGGGGGGGCCAAGCGGGCCCAGGGCCCCAAATTGCCCGCGGTTGTGGGCGGGGGAAGTATGCTCCCAAGGAAACGGGGGGAAAGAGGCACCCGCGCCCCGAAAATTTGGGGGGGGGGAAAGGGGGTTCGGGGGGAGGGGACGGATGTGCCCGCAACCGGGATGAGGGTTTGCAGGGGCATCCGGGGGACAGTTTTGTTGCTCCACATTAAGATGGGGATAGGCTATAAAAATATTGACAAACCCTGAAATTGTATGCAAAAACGGTGGCCAAGAACAAAAATTTGTGGTTTTTGAAGCAAGCTCCACTTTAGAACAGGCTTCGCCCTGGTTCACCCCAAAAAAAGATGAGTGCAAAGTATTTGCGGTTTTATATCCCCAGTTTTTTTTCAAAAATGACTATGAGTTTTACTTTAAATTAGTCCAGGGGGGTCAAAGGGTGAGGGAAAAGGGGGGGGGTTAGCCTTCAATTTGGGGACTACAGGGGCCCCATTGCATTTAAATTGATCTCTTTGGTGTCATTTCCCTAAAGGGAAAGGGCCCTTTTTTAAAGATGATGCAAAGGAAGAACAAACAGCTTTGGGTGGGAAAAAAAATAGACTAAGGACCCGGATTAATTTAACCCTTGTCCCGTGTTCTGATTTAGTTTAAGGTTAAAATTATTTAGCTCAGATGGTGTTTTAAAATGTTTTTAAAGGGGAAACCGATGAGGAAGTACAAAGACAAGTGTGTCTTGCTACAAAAATGGTGGTTTTTAAAGGGTGTCATGGTTCGGGGCGGTCACTGAGTGCTGCCGGGGTGTGGAGAGCTATAGTTTTTGAAAATTGAAAAAAGGAAAATGATCCCCCCCGTTAGCAACTGGGGGCAGGGCAATATTTACATGATAATTAAACCCCCAAAAACACCCTCCAAGATGACCCCTGTTTGCTAAAGAAAAAGGGGAAAGGTGTGGATGGCCCAAAACCCGGTTTTCCAGACCCAAACCCTTTTTGAGCATATGTGGGGCATTGAAACAGAAGGGGGAAGAAAAAAAGGCTCTAAAAATCCCCCAGCTCCCTGGTATCATGGGGGGAGAGGAAGAGGATTCCGTGGGTACCTTTTTTAAGGGTCTAGTGAGCTATTTCCCAAAGGCAGTGCTGGAAAATAATGGGGGGCCACAAAAATATTGACATTTGGGACAATTTGTTTCCCTTTTTTATTTAGGAGTTTTTACTCCCCTTTTGCTGCCAGAGGTTTTTTGGAAATTTATGGTTGTGTATTTAGTAGTGGTTTTAGCGTTTTTTTTGACAAAGTTTAAATCGGCAAGGTTTTTTTGGTGATCGAAATTTTCCCGAAAATTTTATGCGAAAATTTGGGTTAAAAAATGTGCCCTTTATTATTAAAAATCGCGCCTTTTTCGGCGCTTTTGTAAATTTTTTTGGGCCCGCAAAGGATTAAGAATAGAGGGAGAGCAGGGGAGATGTGTGGGCGAAGTTATGACTGGGATGTGTTGTTTGCGATTGGGGTGGAAAAATCCCCATGACCCCGTTTTTTTTTTTTTTTAGAACCCGGTTTTTCCCGTTTCAGCCCCAAATGGGCTCTCGCGTTTTCCCCTAGGGATTTGGGGGCCCGTTGTTTTTTGGGCCCGTGGCCCAAAAAGCTCAGGAAATTAGTTATTTCTGCACGAGAAACCCCCTTTCTATTGTTGTGATCCCTTCCAATTTATTGATTAGGGTTTGAACATTTTATGTAAATTAGCAGAGAATTTTAAAAAAAGAATCTTTTTTTTCTGTAAATTTATGGGGGGGGGGGGAGCGGGGGGGGGGGGGGGGGCCCCGGGGGGAAAAACAGACAAAATCTACTATTTAAAAAACTGGATAAAGTTCACCAAGAAAATTAGGGGTAGACTTGTTTGTGGGAAAATCTTTAAATTTTTAACAGTTTTTTTTTTATTGAAATTTTTTTCCCCGGATTAAATTGGGGGGGCCTTTAATTATATTGGGGTAAACATCATTTCCCGTTAACTGCAGGTCTCTTTGTTAGCCCGCAAAAATCCCCTTTTTTTTTCAGTTTTCCATTTCAGTTGGTGTTCAATTTTACCCAAATTTCACCTGTGGGCTGTTGAAATTCCCCCTTGCACTTTTAAAATTTAAAACCCGAATTTTGTAGTCAGCACAGGTTTTTTTGTTGCCAAAAATTTCCCTGTATCTTTTTAAAAAATCCAGTTACGTGTTTTTTGACTTTTGCGCCCCAGGGATTTTTTCTTTTAGCCCGCATCTAAAATAAAATCTTAAAAAAAGCCCAAATTTTATATTCAACCCTCGGTGAATTGAAAGGTGGCAAAAAATACAGTTTTTTATATCAAAACTAACAGGGTTTCG
>JAODAL010041042.1:0-36288 GCA_025379985.1 Phyllomedusa bahiana
CACTGCGGACCAACTTACAGTGGGTGCAGTGAGAGCCCAGGCTAGCGTCAGCCATCTGTTAACACGCAGATTCAGCTGCCAGGGCCGGAGCTACAGTGGGTGCGGTGAGAGCCCAGGCTGGCGTCCGTCATCTATTAACACGGTAAAAATGCCCTTATGACGCAGCAACAAACTGTCATGCTGAAGCAGAGTGCGGAGGCGGAAGTGTGAGGTAAGACCTCCAGCCTTCCTCAGTACACAGTCAAGACCTGGGTAGCGCATGCCCCTCCGTATGAGTGCAGACCAATTGAGCTTCACTTGGAAAAACTGATGGTTAACGCTCCTGTTCCACCCAGGTGGCCTTTTCTTGGCATTCTTTTTCTCATTTTACTCAACGTGCTGGAGGAAATTGTCTCTGTTCTTTGTTCTCTGTCCGTGCTCCATACTCCATGTCCTCTGAATAACCTACATTGGTCAAGTCTTCCTGTACCTCCCTTGTACAAATTCAGAGGAAATTTTTTACCAGCTATTTTTGTACATGCAAGTTTTTTAGTAGTTTAAATTCTTAGAAAACACATTTTTTAAAATCGGATGGAATCCCCCCCATGTCTTTGTTTCTCTTTTTTTAATTGTATCAAATGGGTTGTCTTAATACAGGGATTGCTAGCTATGTTAAAGATCTTTCAAAAAAAAGTCATTTTGCAATGTGTGTCCATTAACAGTGTCCTACTTATTTCTGTTTCTGACAGCACTATCACCCTTTAGCCACTCTTTGACAATTGTGAAGAAAAAAATGTCTGTTAGAAACCACATTTTTACAATAGGACCTGTAGTTTAGCTGCATTTCACAGCAAAATGCCCCCAAAAATTCAAAACATGACCCATGAGCCACTTTTGACAATTGTGAAGAACAAATGTCTGTTAGAAACAACATTTTTTAGAATAGTACCTGTAGTATTGCTGCATTTTAAAGCAGCATGACCCAAAAAATTATAAACAAAGACTTCTCAGCCACTGTTAAAAATTGTGAGGGAGAAATACCACTTAAAAGCCACATTTCTGTTCCAAAGGACCATGATTATTGCTGTATCCACAGCCCAAAATGACCCCAAAAAAATTTTAAAAAATGACTTCTCAGCCACTATTAAAAATTGTAATGGAGAAGTGCCACTTAGAAAGCCACATTTCTGTTCAAAGGACCATGATTATAGCTGTATCCACAGCAACATGACCCCAAAAAAATTATAATATGACTTCTCAGCCACTATTAAAAATTTTTGATGGAGAAATGCCACTTAAACCACATTTCTGTTCCAAAGGACCAAATTAAGCTGTACCCACACAACATGACCTAAAAACCCATTGAAAATGCAAAACTTCTAAAGTAAAGTGAGAAAAATTTGGAATACAGTGTTGTCAAAAACCCTTGCTGTCTTTTACAGCTCCTCACAGCAAAACCAGCAAAATGAACTTTTGGGGAAAAAAAAGAATAAAAATTGCAGAAGAAATGATCATTTTAAAAAAAAGTTTTCAAAGGACTTTTTCTGTTTGAAGAGGAATGTGAATAGACCGGCAACAATGGGGTGACCTCGGCAATTTGGGGCCACAAAATCATCAAGATCCTCCTGATTCACTTGATGAAAGTAATCTCCACATTATCTAGGAAACCGGGATACGTTTGTCGTATGACCCTCCGCGTGCGAAGTCCCTCAGAAGACCGGCTCTGGCAGACAACACCTCTATGGCGTGGCGAGCGAGTCGGGCCAATCTTTCCCTTTTGGGTACCCAAATCTATTGGGTCCAACACAACAAAAACATCGGTGTTAGACGCAGAAAGTCGTGCACCATGATCTTTAACTGGGCTCTGTTGTTGTAGTTGGCCCTGCATTGCATGCTTGGGAGGTGTAAATAAAGATTTTCCCGAGGGCACCCCTAGGCTCTACCCCCTTTTCCCGCTGCTGCTGCGCCGCTACGGCTTTCTCGGCACCTCCTGTTTCAGTCGCTGATTTTTTCCACCGTGACATTAGAAGAAAAAGGAAACAGACGCACCAAATGTCTCCGTTTTATCAATCGCAAGGTTCCATTCCCGCATTTTACTCTCTATTTTGGGGGGGGGAAGGAAATGCTGAGTTTTCTTTGTACCGGGTATCCAGAGGGTGGGGCCCCCAGTAACTGTTGTTCATTTTAGGCCTTTAAAGCGAGGGTCAGTTGGAGGAAATGGAGCAACCAAGCACTCATGTGAAAGGAGCCTTTATTTCTCAAAACCTCTGGGTCGAGGGGCATAGCAAACTGATCTTTTCCCATCTTCCCCCTCCGCCTCAAATTTGCACCCAAACCCCTTTTCCCAAAAAGGGGCCGTAACATCGGTGTTAGGAAACCCCCCCTCCTCCCTTCCTCCGGGACAGCTTCAACCAGCCCGACTTTCCCGAGAAGAGCACCCTGGAAACTGAAGCGCTCCTTGACTACCCCGGGACCCCAAAACCCCTACCTAATGAAGAAACCATAAAATTTAGAAACTGCGGGCCTTGTGGATTTGATGGGGAGAAAGGCCCGTGTCCACATCTGTTCCATCTCCTCCTCCGTGCTGCGGGGGCCTGATGTTTTTAGAGTGTCCAACGATCGTTCCAGAACTAAGATCACCACGATGCTCCATGCTGACCAGGGCATTGTTCCGGCACTGACCATTTTGGGTGGCTTCTTCAAAACTGGCAAGGATGGTGGCAGATGCTCTTCACATGCCTCCACACTCGGGTGGCCCAACACCCCGAGGTCCGCACCGCTGAAAGTCAGGCCATGTGTCCA
The DNA here is from genome assembly GCA_025379985.1 of Phyllomedusa bahiana. NCBI lineage: Eukaryota > Metazoa > Chordata > Amphibia > Anura > Hylidae > Phyllomedusa > Phyllomedusa bahiana. Next base: position 2,782 of record JAODAL010041042.1, read on the forward strand.
CTGGTCGTACTTGCGTAATGGCACACGCTGCTGCCCACAATCGCTGGAGCATGTTGAGGGTGGAATTCCAGCCGTGTTGCCACATCAACAATGAGACGGTTGACACGCTGGAGGCCGAGCTGACGCTGCAGCGCCCCTCACGCAGCCAGCGGGACGAAGCGGGGTGTGAACGGCGGAAGTGCGGGAACTCAGACCTCGAGCCTTCCTCAGCAGGCATTCCAGACACTGGTAGCTCTTTAGACATATCTGGACGTGACAAGGTTCCATGACATGTGCCAGGCAAAGGTGAATGCGTCTCCAGCCTACCGAACTTAAGAGGACCCGCAGATTTCGCCCTCACGGCTTTTCTGGCAAAGAAAGAGCCTGCTCGATCATCTTGATTAATTGGGGGCAGGCAAGGGCCATGATGTGGGCCGAAACCATCTTTGTCCACCAGAGGGAAAAGGAAAACTTTTCCAAAAGGCCAAAAGCCGGCAACCCACATTCGGGCTTTGGCTTTGGGAGGTTTGGGGTTTTTAAAAGTTTTCTTCTGCCCCAAACCGGGAAGGGACGAAGGTTTTCTGCTAGACTGGCCACTTACTTGAGGTCTCAAACGGCGGAAGGAGAAGGGGTAAAATGGGTCTGGGGTGGTGCTGGGGGTACTCGGGCGGGGTGGAGCTGAAGCGGGGCTGATCCCTGATTATGACTCTGAAACTGGGAGCTGAGAACGTTTTGGTGGTGGCGGAAGAGGCGGAGACAGGGGTGTGACAGTGGTTTGGGAACCCCGGGCGCATCGGCCTTTTTTTTGGCCCAGTGTTGCCTCTATTTCAACCAGCATTCGCTGCTGTCTAACATTTTGGGTGATGGTTAAATACCAAAATTTCGCCTCTACTTATGCGTTTATGGAAAAGGGGCGGCATTAAAATCCTGGGTATCAGAGGTTTGCTAAAAAGGGCCCGGGGCTCGAGGGTCCTGGCCCTTTTTTAAACGGCGATAAGCGAAGAGCGGGGTTTTTTTCCGCTGACCGGGCTGGCAAAATCAAAAGCGGACTCTGCACCCGCCCCTCCCTTTTTGAGGCGGGCCCCCCGTATTGACACTCCCCCATGTCTTCCCTCCTCGTCTAGTATAAGCGCTACAAGCAAATTCTGTGAAAAGACCACGTTGGATCCTCAACCGTTATCATCATCACAACACAGGTGATTTTGGTCGCCCTGACAATCGAAAACCAGGAGCTGCGGCTACAAAAAAAGGGCACTGCGGGGGCGTTTGCCGACCGCCCGGGGATTTTCCCAAATTGACCGGCTTCCTTCTCCTCCTCTGATGGCATCAGTAATGGGCGTCAGAGCAGAAAAAAATCATCCTTTTTGGGGCCTTTTGATTTTTTTGAAATGCCTTTGACCCCAAGCACATTTGTCATCAAAGGCTTTGAAAAATTACTACAGTGGGGGGTAACGATTGGGCATTTGGGCTGCCTTCGTTCATGTTGGACGGATGCTTGAGATGCTGAGACGAATTTGGGCCCTGACGGGAGGAGTGGGGGTAAGGTGCTGGATGCAGGTTGCATTAACCACTGAAGAACAGTTTGGGGGACCTTTTTCGTTACCAGATTCACGGGGGCCCCGAAACCCACGATGACAGGCCTGACGGCCCTGCAACCGCAACCACGCCTTCGTGTTGTCCCAAAAATGGAAAGGGGCAAACCCTTTTCCGTTTTCCTCTACCTCCATGTCCTACCCCCCTCTTTGCTCCTTCCACAAGCATTTCGCTCCAAATTTCAAATATAAAATTTGAGAGGGTATGGAGGTTTTTTTAACTCTCTTTAAAAAGACGGAAAAACACAGTATTTTTCAAAACCCTCAAATCAAAACAAAATTGCTGATTAAAAATTTTAAATGCAGGTGCCCCATCAACAAAGCTGGGCCTGCCCAAAAAAGGAAAAAAAAACACCCACTGAAAATGTAATGGGATAATAAAGGTATTTTTTTTTTCACCTAAAAATACACCTGCGGGTGCGACAAATTTCTGTATTAAAAATTTTAAATGCAAGGGCCTCTATCAACAAAGCTGGACTGGGCAAAAGTAAAAAAGCATTATCTGAAAAAAATAAAGGATAATTAAACGGATTTTTTTAATAAAAATACACCCCGGTGATGACAAAATTGCCTTTTGATATTTAAGTTCAAGGCCTCTATCAACAAAGCTGGACTGGGCAAAAGTGAAAAAAAAACGTACTGAATGTAACGGATAATAAACGGTTACTTTTTTGACCCCAAAAATAACTGCGGTGACGACAAAATTGCTGTATTGAAATTTAAGTGAAGGTCCTCTATCAAAAAAAAATGGACTGGCAAAATGGAAAAAAACCCTTCTAATGTAAAAACGGGTAATTTTTAAAGGGATTTTTTGCACCAAAAAAAAACACCGCGGTGATGACAAAATTGCTGTGGTTGATATTTAACGTGCAAGGGTGCCTCTATCAAGCAAAGCTGGACTGGGCAAAAGTTGAGAAAAAACACTAACTAGAAATGTATACTGGATAATGAAACGGTATTTTTTTGCACCTAAAAATACACCCTGCGGTGACGACAAAATTGCTGTATTGAAATTTAAGTGCAAGGTGCCCTCTATCAACAAAGCTGACTGTTCAAAAGTGTAAAAAACACATACTGAAATGTATATCCGAAATAATAAACGTATTTTTTGAGCACCTGAGAAAATACAACCTGCGGTACGACAAAATTGCTGTATTGAAATTTAAAGTGCAAGGTGCCTCCTATCAACAAAGCTGATACTGGGCAAAATTAAAAAGCATTATATCTGAAATGTAGACGGTATAATAAACGGTAATTTTTTCACATAAAAATACACCTGCGGTGATGACAAAATTGCTCTGTTGATATTTAAGTTCAAAGTGCCTCTATCAACAAAGCTGGACTGGGCAAAAGTGAAAAAACACGTATCTGAAATGTATACGGATACATAAACTACTTTTGCACCTAAAAATCACACGCTCGGTGACTACAAAATTTGCTGTATTTAAACGTTAAGTGGCAAGGTGTGGAGCCTCTATCAACAAAGCAGTACTGGGCAAAAGCGTGGAAAAACACGTATCTGAAATGTATACGGATAATAAACTTATTTTTTTGCACCTAAAAATACACCTGCGAGTGACAAATATTGCTGTGTTGGGATATATAAAAGTTCAAGGTGCCTCTATCAAGCAAAGCTGACTGGGCAAAAGTTAAAAACACGTATCTAAATGTATAACGGATAATAAACGTATTTTTTTTTTTAGACACCTAGAAAATACACCAGCGTGACTACAAAATAGCTGTATTGAAATTGTACGTGCAAGGTGCCTCTATCAACAAAGCTGGACTGGGCAAAAGAGATAAAAACACATATCTGAAATGTATACTCGAATAATAAACGGTAATTTTATTGCACCTAAAAAACACCTGCGGAGACACAATATATGCTTATTGAAATTGTAAGTGCAAGTGTGCCTCTATCAACAAAGCTGGACTGGGCACAAATGAAAAAACACGTATTTGGAAGTATATACGAAAATAAACTTGATTTTTTTTGCACTCTAAAAATACACCTGCGTGACGACAAAATTGCCTCTATTGAAATTTGAATTGCAAGGTGCCTCTATCAACAAAGCTTGGCCAGACCCAAAAGTGAAAAAACACCTATCTGAAATGTATACGGACCATAAACGGTATTTCTTGGCACCGTAAAAATACACATGCGATGACGACAAAATTGCTGTATTGAAATGTAAGTGCAAGGTGCCTCTATCAACAAAGTCTGGACTAGGCATAATGAAAAACACGTATCTGAAATGTAGTACGGATAAAAAACAGTATTTTTTTGGCACCTAAAAATATACCTGCGGATGACGACAAATCATGGCTGCTTAATTTAGTGAAATTTAAGTGCAAGGTTGAGCCCTCTAGTCAACTAAAGCTTTACTGTGCAAAAGTTTGAAAATAACAACGTAACATCTGAAAGAAATACGGATAATAAACGGTATTTATTGCACCTAAAAACAGCCTGGCAGTGATCGACAAAATTGCGCTGAATTGAAATTTAAGATCAAGGTGCCTCTGTGAATAAAGTCTGAACTGGCAAAAGTGAAAAAACACGTACTGAAATGTATCTGTATCTGCGGTGTACGACAAAATTGCTGTATTCAAAAATTAAGTGCAAGGTGCCTCTTGAATAAAGCTGGACTGGGAAAAAGTGCAAAAAACACTTAACTGAAATGTTAAACGAAATAAGATAATCGGTATTTGTTTGCACGCTCGAAAATACACCTTGGTCTGTGGACCAACAAATTGCTGTATTGAAATTTAAGTTGCAAGGTGCCTGTATCAACAAAGCTGGCCGGGCAAAAGTGAAAAAAACAAGTAACGAAAATTATACGGATAATAAACGGTATATTTTTGCACCTACAAAAACACCTGCGTGATGACATAATTGCTGTATTGAATTTAGTGCAGAGGTTCCTATCTATCAACAAACTGACTGGCAAAAGTAAAAAAACCACGTAGCTGTGAAATGAAACGGATAAAAATACGTATTCTTTTGTCACCTAAAAATACACCTGCGGTGACGACAAAATTGCAGTATTTGAAATTGAATGTGCAAGGTGCCTCTATCAAACACAGCGTGACTGGGCAAAAGTGAAAAAAAAAACACCTATCTGAAATTATACAGATAAAAAAAGTGTTTTTTTTCCCCTAACAAATAGACCATAGTTTTCTAGAAAAGATCCCCTTTTCCTAATATAATTCAGGGGGCCCAACAACAAAATATTTCAACAGAAAACTGTTAAAAAAAAGCCATTGCAATGCAAGCAAACTAATTTTCCCGGCGCACATATCCACTATCCTTAAAAGTGCTTTTGTTCGCCCGGCCCCCCCCCTCCCCACTCCCCCCTTACTTTACAGGGCTAAATGCCCTTTAAATTCTCAGCCTAACTCCAAAAATCTCAAATTCTATTTACCTAATTTTTAATGTTTTACAGCTAAAAGTATAGGTTTTCGTGAACAAATAGAACAATTTTGCTGACTTTTTTTCTACTTTGCTGACGTTTGACAGACAGAGCGCACTCCACCCTAAGAAAGCGACACACATGAGCAGAACAGGGAAGGGCTGTTCTATTTAAAAAATCATGTGATTTTTCCAGCCAATCGCAACCATACACATCCCAGTCATGACGTCGCACACACAGCTCACCCTGTTCTATTCTCTAAGCTGATTTACTGGCCGCCAAAATGACAGGAAGAGCTGAAAATGGCGCAATATTAATAGATTATGCACAGATTTTAACTTAAATTATCGTGTGATCTAAAAAATCCGATCAGCATAAAAACCGTGCCGATTTCAACTTTGTTGATAATAATCGCTCAACACTAATTACAAGCAGTCGCGGCAGAAACTTCCCTAGTCAGTACAGTGAGAGGAGTGTGAGCTCCCAGCGTCGCGCCCGGACTTATATAGTGCGGTGGCGTCACAGAATCCCGCCAGTCTCTGATTGGCTTCATCTCTGCACATGTCATGCAGGCTATGCCCTTCTTCCTCCCAGAGTGCTTTGCCCCATGTAAAGCCATGTGCTCGCAGCCATTTTATCAATCAAAAGCACACTTCGTTCACCCGAAGTTCCCCAAACTTCGACTTCGTTCAGAACCGAAGTTTTCCTGAAATTCTAAACGAATTCCACTTTGTTAGAATCAATTCGCCCATCTGTAGTCATAACAGTAAAAACTCGGCCTTGTGGACAAACACTCATGGCTCCAAACAGAATACAGTGCAGTGCTGACCTAAATGTATTCCATATGGTGGCTGTTCCTCACCAGGAAACATTTCTTCCAGGGGACAATGTTGTAACAAATGTGGAATATTTTGCATTTTTGTTTCTCATGGATTTCAGTAGCACAAATCTTCTTATATCCATTCAGTCATATCTGACCCTTGGATAATCTGTGGGCAATTTCTTGCCATACTTCCCACTTTTCCATAGCTTTTTTCAGTTGCTTGATGTTCATTCTCCTATCATTCTTCATGGTATACAACCTTCAAACATTTGGTTTTCTCTGTTTCCTATTATTGTTAGCCATCCCTAGCAGTTTCTCCTTTTATAGTTAGCTCACCCTCATCACATGACCAAAATAGTTCAGCTTTTCTCTGGTGATTTTGTCTTCCAGAGACAATTCTGAGTTGGTACGATGACAAACATCATTGTTTGTGATCCTAGGTGTCCATGTAATACATACAGTATATTAAAATGTATCCTATAACCTGCTGGCTGCCATTGAACTGACATAAGAGGCTGAAATACTAGAGATGGAGTGTATGCTGTACTCTGGATACCCTTATGACAAGTGATAGACATTCTATCCTAATTATTTGCTGCTCTGTATGGTATTCTTGACATGCCCTATTTTAACTTGTCTTTCCCGACTACTCTTGGAATTTCCCACAGATGTGCCTAATTTTCATTTTGTTCCGCCTACTCCCTTCCATAAGAGGGGCACACTTTTTTCATGATGCCAAATTTTGAAGTTGAACTTTTTTACAAAATAAATCTGGTGACATTGTACACTTGGCACTGTATTTGCAGAACAAACTGTACAGTCACCCTATAGGGCTACATGGTTTCCTTGGGAACACACCCCTAAACTCCTTTAACTTTTATTATTTTGTTTGTTGTAACGGAGGGGTAGGGGATCCCTGGACCCCCGCGGGCGAGGTGGAACCCACACCGGGGAACAAATCAAGTGGGTTCCCGGTTTTTTCCCAGAGCCCCCCGAAAAGGGGGATGGACTTGCTGGGGCGGGATCAACCGGGTCTTCCACTGGCGGGACTTGCCTGCGGTGGCGGCCAAAGGGGTAACGTATAAAATTTCGTCAGGCAACCGTACAGGACAGGCAGAATCAACAGGGGGCCCCGGATCGTAAACGTGGACAGGCAGACGTCAGGCAGGCGCAAGAGACTGGGTCGTAAACGAGAAAGGGTAGGTAAAAGGAAAGACTAACTAGAACCCTTTCCCCAAGGTAGCACTAAGGATGGCGAGGGCCGGCAGAAGGGGCCAGACCAAAATGGGAGCATGCCCGCAATAGCAAATTACCGGCGCACTGCCCCTTTTAAAATTTCAAACAGCCGGGCCGCGCGCGGCCCGGGGGCGGACCAACACCGGGAGGCTGGATGACTGGCAGGAGCGCGCCGGGGTAAGTTGGTGCCGGGGGGGACGGGGGAAAAGAAAGCGGACCCCGAACCCGACGTGGGGACGGGGCTCCCTGAGACCCCCCAAACGGACGGCCGCGACCCGAACGGGGGTGCAGGGGCGTCCGTGACAGTACCCCCCCCCCCGGGGCCCCCCCCCTTGGCCCCCCTCTCTTACGGGGACGAAGAAATCCGGAAAAATTACGGTTCAGGTTTCTCCTCCGGCTCCAAGACCTCTCTTCGGGAAAACCAAACCCCTTTCCCATTCCCAGAAATCCGTTTTCCCTCTTTTCTCCCTATACGCAGGATCTCCTTGCTTAAAATAATTTGGGAACATCAGCTATGGGTGGAGGGGGGGAAGATTTCAGAGAAAGGGTTAAAAACCCGGGGGTTTTTAGTAGAGAACTGGGAAAAGTTGGGGAATTTCATGGTGGGGGGAAAGGGGAGTTTGAAAACCCCGGTTAATCGGTGATAACCTCAAGGGGTCCCGGGAAAGCGGGGTCCCAATTTTGTAGGAGGCATCTTAAGAGGAATACTGGCCAACACCACACCTTGCACCAGGGGAAAAGACAGGAGGAGGATTCTCCTTTGTGGCTTGGGTTTTCTTTTCGCTCGGAACGGGAGCAGAGATTGGGGGTCGGGGACCAATTTTTTCTTTAGCCCTGAACCAGTGCTCCCCCGCCGGAACCCGGAAGGAGATTGCCAGAGGAGAGGGGGGCGGGGATCAGCCCCTATAAAATGTAAAGGGGGACCCCTGCAGATTCGATCCGAGTTGTACAAAAACTCCCCCCAGGGCAACAAGTTGGACCAATCGTTTTGGCGGGCTGGACAAGTGGGAGATAACCTCCCAAACCTGTTTTCCCCTTCCCCCGGGCCCTTCGTCAGGGTGGTAAGCAAGAAAAGTCGAGTTTCCCCGGAGTTGGGAACACAGGGCCGCAGAACTTGGAAAAAAACTGGCCCCCCCGACCAACGATTTGCTGGGGGAGCCCTGCAGGGGAACACATCGGGAAAAAATATCTCCGACGGGTGGCCGACGGCAGGCCCGGCAGAAGACGAAATCCCCATCTTGGAGAACCGATCATAGTACCCAAATGCGGTGTTGCCACCAAAGGGGGGAGATGGGTTTATAAAGTCCATGCAATTTTGGGCCGTTGCGTCGGGAATGGGTAGAGGGTGTAGTAGCCTGCCGGCTTGTACGGGGTCTTGTTGCGGCACAAATTACAGCCTGAAAAAAATCCTTGACACCCTTGACACCGGCCACCAATAAACCCGGGATATCAACGGGAACGCTTCCGAGCGCCGGTTTACGGCCACAAAAGAGCAATGGCCCCATTTCGGATCCTGCGGAAGCGGGGAACTAGTTCCCTGGGGGAAACCCTTTCCCGGAGGTAACGGACAGCCAGAAAAGGTTTTTCGGGGGGAATTAATGCTCTGGATGGATTCCCACCCACACGTCAGAAGCCGGGAAAGGGCTCCGCCTTGAAGTTTATTTTCCGGGGGGGGGGGGCCGGGAATAATCTGGTATCAAACCCCGGGAGATGAAGAGCGACCACCTACGGGGTGGGTTAAGTCCTGAGCCGTCTAGGAATTAAAGGGTTTTTGTGGTCCAATAGATCAGATGGGATGGCGACCCCCCTCCAATAGTAGCGCCTTCTTAAAAAACCCCTTTTGATGGCCAGCAACTCCGGTCCCCCTATCGGTAGTTCCTTTCACCGGGGAGAACGTTTTGAAAAGAAGCCACACTTACGGCTTGCCGGGCCCCCTTTTTTTTGCAAAAGAAGGGTCCGCCCCCCCACGACAGGCATCACTTCCAAGGTAAAGGGTTTTGGGGGGCCCCGGCCGCGAGGGGAAGATGCGGGGAAAAGGCAGATTGGCTTTGCAATGCCTCCTACCGGAGGGGGACTCGGGTTACGTGTTTCCTTGGGGAGCCCCTACGAGCCACAACTAGAAATGGGGAAAAAATTGGCGAAATATTACAAACCCCAAAAAACCTGTATCACGCAAACCACTGGATTTCCACCCGCAACCGGGTGCAGCTTTGCTGGATCCCCTTTGTAGGCCTCGTCAGAAAAAAATGTACCCCAGAAAGGGAAAGGGTGGTTTGGTGGAAGAGGGGACTTCTCCACTTTGGGATACAGGGGATTATCTCGAGCCGCTTCAAAACCTGGGACAACAAAGGGGACTCGAGGGCAGGCGAGTACACCCAAAAAAACTCCCGATAGACCACTACGCAGGGTAGGAAGACCCCGAAAAAAGTCATTCACAGCTCCTGGGGGAAAGGCAGGCGCTTACACATTCCGAAGCAACCAGGGGCTCATCCATCCCTGGTGTTGAAGGCCTCTTCCATTCAGCCCTTGCGGATTCGGAACCCAAAAGAGCCCCTCTTAGACCGTTTGAGAAAATCCTTGCGCCCGCGCGGGCAAATAACTCAGGGCAACTAGGGTACCGACTTCACCGTGATTCATTTAGACCCGGTAATCAATCAGGGTCGAAAAGGTCCTCCTTCTTTTCACGAAGAAGAATCCTGCCCCCCCGGGAGAAGAGGACTTTTCCGAAAAAACCCCTTTTTGGAGATTCTCAGTATGTCTTGGCTGGCTTGTGCTCCGGAAGGGTAAGGGTAATCTGCCCCGAGGGGGGCTGGTACCGGGGAAAAGGGCAAAACGGGACAATCATAAGGACGATTGGGGGCAGGGTCCTGCTTTTCCGGGGAAAACTTCACATACTCCTGGTAAGGAGCGGGGAAGACCCGCTAAGGCTTACTGCCGTAAAAAGGGGTCACCGGCGAGGGGTACCAAAAAGCGAGACCGACACTCTGGGCCCCACGCAAGACCTCGCCCTCTCCATCAAACCATCAACATGGGCTGCAGCCATGGAGACCCAATAGGACGGGCGAAAAAGACCGGGTAACACATGACGATAGTCTCTCTTTGGAAATGCCCCACTTTGGGGGACAAGGGCTCAGTACGGGGGAAAAGGCCGGGCACGGAGGATCTCACCACTGACGGAGGGAAATAGACAGAGATTCTCCAGGGGAACCACGGGGAAGGCGGGTTGAACACCCGGGGACGTCCAGGGAAATTTCCCCAAACCGGGGTCCCAAAAATCTGAAAATTAAAGTGGGGCTCGGGTTTGTGCCCATCAGGGCCAAATGTCAGGCGGGGGGGAGATGCACACGTTAGGGATCTTTTTCCCCCCCGAGCCCAGGTTGGCCCCTTCTCCCGGGCGCCGTGGGCGAGCAGACAACAACGGAGGAGATACAAGCTGCGCAGTAAACAAGTTCTCTTTACGCCCTCGGTTAAGTTTTTGCGGAGACAGGTGGCTCATCCCCGCATGACCCCTTCCACGGGGCTGGGAAGGGGGCGGGGGAGGCTAGAAACACCCGGGGCAAGTAGAGGCGTTGTAGGGGCGGTTCTTCTCTTGGCGGAGCTCCTCGCGCTTTTGCGAACGGTGCAACCGGGTTTGCCGGGGAAGCTCGCAAAAAAAACGGAAGGTCCCGGGCGGCGAGCCCCCCCCCCCCCCTGAAAGGCTGGAAGGCCTTTCTTTTAAAGTGGGGCATAATGCGATTTTAGGGTAGCTCCGAGCTAGGGGGGAATTGCACGGCGGTCCCCAACGGAGGGGCCCTTCGCAGGCACAGGGCTTTCGCAGAACCAGGCCCGGTTCCCGAAACACCCGAACTTAAATAGAAATGGCTAATCGGGCCCTGATTGGGCACCTCGGGCCCCCCAGAGGATTGCCCAGGCCAGGGTTTACCGAGGAGCTACCACGAAAGGGCCCCTTTGGGTCTTTCGCGGAAAGACCTGCCCGGTTCCCATGAGGGACACGGGGATGAGCCCGCAGACCTTGGAATCCCCCCAAACTTAGTCGGCATGGATAACCGGACTTGGACCGACGGACAACTGCCCGGGGGGAACCACTGCAGCCGATGCGTGCGAGTCGAGAACTCTGCACCAGGGAGGGGAAGTGCTCGGCTCTGCGCTTTTCTGCGCATCGTTTGGGCCTTGGCCACAACGTGGTGAAACTGGCGACATTGGCATCGACCCCTTGGCGGGATCCATGGCCATCCCACGTAACGGACGGGTAGTGGGCCCTGGACCCCGGGGGCATGGTGGAAGCCCCCACCAGGGAAAGGAATCAAAAAGGCCCCTATTCACCCAAGCCCCCCGCAAAGCGGGAGGACTTGCTGCGGGGGGGAGTCTACCAGGCGTTCCATGGGGACTTCCGCGGGGGGCCAAGGGTAGACTGTACAATTCGCAGGCAACTCGTAGTCGGGGACAGGCAAAGGTCAGGACAGGCGGGTCGGATGTAAACGGGACAGGCAGACGGGCCCGGCAGGCGCAAGAGACGGGGGTCGATAAACGTAACAAAGGGGACGGTACACGAAAGCAGACTAGGAACGCTTTCTCCAGGGTAGACACACTAAAAGGGTCCGGCGAGGGGCCGGGAGGAAGGGGCCCAAACCCAAATAGGGCATGCCCAATCAAATTACTGGGCCGCCCCTTTAAAAATTTTAAACAACCGGGCCGCGCGACCCAGGGGCGGGGCCACGCCCGGGGGGCTGGAGGACTTTCAGGAGCGCGGCCGGGTAAGTTGGTGCCGGCGGGATGGGAGAAGAGGGGGGCCCCCCCCCCTAAACCCCCCCCCAAGAAAAAAAGGGTGGGGAGGGGGCCCCCGGAGGAGGAGGACGCCCGCGCCCAACAGGGTTCGCGGGGGGCCGTGACAAAGTGCTTTCCCAACCTTTTCCCATTTTGCCACAGGGTTCACCCAAAAAAGAATGAAAGTGGGGGGTATTGTTTTTCTTTTTTGGGAGTTTAATTGTTCGCAATTCCAATAAAAAGGGTTTGTATAAGGGAAACAGGTTAAATTTTTCGGGCAACCCCTTTCTGGTGTGCCCGAAGGGCTGCAATAGGGTAACAAATAAAAGGGACAGTATAGTATGGTTACCTACTGCAACTCCTCTTTTTTCATAGTTTGGATATACAAAAGTGCCTTACAGGAATTAGATAAGCATTTTCATACATTGGAGGACTTTGGATTTTTGTTTCCCATCCTGGTATTGGTGAGTATATCTTACATGTTTTATTCAGTGATAATAAAAGTTATGTTTTATTTGGGATATTTTTTCTGTATATTTAAATTTTGATATTCAAGGATTAGTATTGGAAATTCTCTGGTAACAAACTATACAGCATGAACAGCATGGGAAATACATTCACAGATTTATTCTACTTGCCATATTAGAGTCAGGAAGGAATTTAATATGGGGTAATTGGCATCTGCCTCTTAGAGGTTGTTGCCTTCCTCTGCATAAACATGGAAGGTATATAGGTTGAACTTAAAGGACTTTTTTCAAACATCAATAATCTAACTAAAGTGGTCAGGCTAGCAGCACTCAGTCCTGCAGGAGCAATGGTAACTGGCTGACAGCTGATCACGACCCCCACTCTGATAGACATCTTAGCTGCAGCTCTGTGAGTACAGAGCCCAGCCACTCCGGACAGGGGGCATGTCAGCACCATCCAAGGAGGACCGCGAAGCTGCTCCAATCACTTGCAAGGGCGGTATCCGGAATCACATTTTAACTACCTGAAGGCTGAGTCGCGCCTGTGATATTTCCTGGCTCCTTGGTCCCTTTGAGTTCGGTCGTTTACTTGTGTACCAACCCCCGTCTGTTTACCTACCTCCTTTCTCTGAATTTGGTGCCTCGCTCCCGTTTGGCTTTGATCCCGGCTTGTTTTACGGGGTGTTCTGGTTCTGATTGTGGCTACGTTTCTTATTATGTATGAACACGACGTTCTGACCTTCTTTTCTCCGGATGGCCCCACACTCTACAGCGCTGGTACTGTCGCCCAGTGGCCGTCTGCGGCCTAGGGCACACGTAAAGTAGGCAGGGACAGGAGCTTGTTCCTGACAGGCTCACGTACCCTCCCTTGACATGACACTAAGTAAAAATTGGCTGGAAACTATAAGATCTTCTAACTAGTTTACGAGAGATGGATTGAAACTAAAGGGACTAATGATTTTAACCTGTTCTTCTGTACCGCTATGTATCTCTGACAGGTAACCACCTGCCACAATCTGCCCCACTTAGGAGCTTCACCAGTCACTTTGTTGATGCGGCCATCACCGATGTGGGGTATTGATAACCTACTAGCTTGTTCATGATTTCGACCCTTTCTGTCTCATTTAAAAAAGTGTGTACAGTCTATTTGACCCCTTTAGGACATATAACACTGCTGCCATGGTGTTAACGCAATCCATCTTACGTGTAGAGTATGGGGATAGTGTAGGCTCAAACGTTTAGCCAAATCATCAGCAGTGGATTTCAGATGTACAAGATATCATAGCTGATATTTTGCTGGAACGACCAAGTATTCCCCAAAGTCCTGCTATGTTACCGTCAGCACACAATCAATAGGTACTTTATGGCATTTAAGTGTTTAGACTTTACTTGCTAAACTGCCCATTTTTGCAAGAGGGGACTGCAAATCCAGGACTCAAAATGGGACATTGGATTGTGGGTTATTCTAATACGCAGACACGCCAACTGTATTTGGTACACCATGCGATAACGGGGTTGCGATGAGTCTTGGGCAAATTGATCCTCAGTGGTCCTGTTCCTTTCTGAAAGGAGTGCACCGGTGTGTACAGCTCGAAGTGCTGCTGCTGTGACCAAGCGCCTCATACGGCGCCATACTGGCTTTCAGAAGGATCTTCTGCCTACCTTTGTAACGGGTGGATCATATTTGATCAACACCTGCCTTGCTAGCAGCTCGAACCTTCTGCCCATTGCTCCTTTGGTCCTTTCGGGAATCAACAAGCATTTCCGCCCACAGACGCCGCTCACGGGTATATTTATCTATTTTCGGGACCAAACTCTGTAAACCCTAGAATGTTGTGGGGAAAATCCCTAGAGATCAGCAGTTCGGTAATACCGACCAGCCCTTCTGGCACCATCAACCATGCCACGTTCAAAGGCACTCAAATGCTACCTTTCTTCCCCATAATGATGCTCGGTTTGAACGCAGGAGATGTGCGTTGACCAGGGCGACATCCTAAATGGCACGGAAGTGCCGCCTGTGATTGCGGATTTAAATGGTAGTGTTTAACACATTGGGACAGGTACCTAATAAGGGGGCCGGGAGGGAGGGGTTTCGGGTAAAAATAGTGAAAAAAATCTAAGTGATTAAAACAATTATAATTATATCGTACAAAATCAAAGATCAGTTTGTGACAATTAAAATGCACATTTTCTGGTTACCAGATGGGACCCTTGACAGATATAACATGGCGGCCATGCACAGCCACCCATAGCTGTTGACATCCTAGTGCAACAGGTGCTCAAAGTAGACCATAACATATCACATGCATGATACACATTATGGCAACAACAATAACAATACTGCTTGTACTCCTGACTGGTTTTAGTGCGTTTCCTGTCTGCTCCAAAGTACTGCATCTGTCCTTCTTTACCTGTGGCATATTTCAACGGTACTTCCCAATAATTGGTAACAACCTGGTCTGACACAGTTGACTTTGAGTTACTGTTATGTTATTTTATTTCTTTGGTAACCTACATTTATAACAAGCGTTCTGATTCCATGCTTGATATTACCCAATTCTAATTTAGAGCACTGAGGTCTACATCGCTGAATCCTGGACTCAAACCACAGTTGTGGCAATGAGTTTTTGTATAGGTATACTGGTCCTTTTTTTTTTTTCCTTTTCCCAGGATATATCAGAAGCCACAACGTCTTGCACGTATATGCAAGTAAAGTAGCGAAAGGAACCTATTGAGTCACTTTGTAAGATATAGCTGTAAATGATATTTTGCACCAATGATTGATCGTTTAATGTAGCAGTTGTAGTAAGCCATGCATAGTTTATTACACCAAAATCTATAATGGATTCTTTTAAGAAAAAAAATTACTCCAGCTTTCTGAGTAAACCTGTATAGGATTATTGAGACATATTTATATAATAGCTCAATATAGATTATATACCATAACATAATAACATTCTATATTTTACAGGTATGAATTTCCATATACCCTGACATATCATATGCAAAACAGAATGAAGAATTCCATTGTGTTAGTGGAAGTATTCAGACAGCTGAAGTATCACTATTAGCAGTGTTAAAAATTTATTATAATGGGTGGATCGGAAAAGGGGTTTTACAAGGTTAGTTAGACTTTAAAATCTGATGTTGTTTATTATTGCTGCTTTGCTGGTCAAGTTGAGAAGCCAAAAGCAATCAGAACGCAAACAAAAACATACAAAGTTATAAAACATTAAGACAACCGATATCATTTTACATCTGAGATAAATTCCCAAATTTTCATTAAATCGATTGGAAATGTTTTATTCATACAGTCATGGTTAGTGAATTTCAACTTTTGTTTGCACACGATAAAGCTATAAAGTCATAACATTAAAAACACTGGAATGATTTGCACTAATATGTATTCCTTAATTCATGCGAGAATTAAATTTTTGAGTTTTTGCTAACTAAGTACCAGTACATGCAGTGTACAAACTCAATTAATTGTGTACTACCAAACACTCACTAGTTGTTAGACCTAGACAGTGTGCAACATGTAGTTATAGTAAAATGTCACTTGTTGAAAATATTTATTATAACCTAATTTATGGTCAACACTTAGAGAGCCAGTGTAGACAATGGTAAAATATTGGGTGTACAGCTTGTATAACAGTACAATTTTTATGTGCCTCAAAATAAATTTTACACTCAGCATCAAGGTCAATCCACTTTCAACAAAATTTAGTACACGTTCCCTAAGTGAAAATGGAAAAATTGTGACAAATTTGCCATTTTTCCTGTGCCCACGTGTTAGGTGACGTCATTAGTGTTACAAGGCTTAGGTGGGTAATGGGGAGCAGAATGGGTTAAATTTGGTTTCATCCATCTCAAGTCACTCAAACGGTCACTGAGGTTCACATGGAAACCTCATGGATCTTGATAAGAAAAAGAGTGTTGCGTCCAGCATAAAGATGCAGAGGAGATAAGAAAATTCCCAACACTTTGAAACTGACTGCAGCACAGTGACCAAGACCATACAAATAGTTTAAAACAGGTTCCACTCAGTGCAGACGTCACGTTTATATCCAAGATTGTCTTTTCAATAAGAATGATAGGGCTGCCAACATTGCTGGCTAGATTTAAAGGATGGGGGGAGGGGAGAGGGTCAGCCTGTCAGTGCTTCAGACTGGCAGCAAATTTGGTTTGCATACTGTTTGCCTAACGGGAGATGTGATGCACAAGTAAGCCTGAAACAGTTTAACTGAAGTACAAGCAGACTCAGGTCATGGATTCCTGGAACCCATGTGCGGATGTGTATTGAACCACGGAAAATTATTTGTTTAAAGGTGTCAAGCGTGGTGGGGAGTCTACAAATCGAGTTGACAAAAAAAAGTGTGTTTTTGTACAGGCAAGCATGGTGGGTGGGAGTGTCCATGGTATTGGAGGCTTCATATGTGCTGATGTGTGGGAGCTACATTTCATTGAGGGAACCATGAATGCCAACAGTACGGTGACAGACTGAACAGAGAATGATCTCTCTCCCTTCCGGGCTGCAGGGCGGTAATTCCTAACGAACAAGAATAATGACCCCCAAACTCATCTCCCCAGATGATTACTCTAGCTAAAGTGAATGAGGCAAAGGTCGGCTCTGGGGCCAAGCTTTGTCTACAGACCGAAGCCCTTTTTTACATCGATGGGGCATCCTTAATTGGTTATGTGGGTGAGAAGCACAAGTTCTCTGAACAATCCACCATGTTGCATGATGTCTATCATGGAGGTTGAAGCAGATGCCAGTGGCCAACGGTGAAGCTCGAGTGAAAGAGGCAAGGCAGGGCCTGAAAAATAATGGACGCCACACCAAAACTTGACACTTTGGCACAATGTGGAATTGTCTCACTTGAGGGTGTTCTCACTTCTGTTGGGGGCCATGGTGGTTATCACAGTAGTTGCTATTGTAACTATTTATCACTGTTAATAACAAGCTTATATACTGATCACTCTACTGACTACTCTTCATTGAAAAGCTTCAGTGGTGTCCCTTGAAAAGATATAAAACCACATTTACAAAAATGTGTGGGTCTGCTCACTTTGTAGATACTGTGTATAGATATACTGATTCCACACAGCAAGGAGTTCATTCGGATATCCAAGCAGAATTCTGACTTGAAATAGTTATCTAAAACAAAAGTAATATCAGCTCTATTGACCTCAGATAGAAAATGCAAGTTGAAGTCATAAATTAAAATAAACTTGGAACAGGTGTCCATGCTTTCATCGTATTCCGTTAAAAAAATGTAAAAAAAAAGGTTTATGATATTTTGGACTCGATCTTATCCAAAACCCTGAAGAAATGAAGGACCGTTTCTATATAATTGTTGGGGAGGTGTGGGGAATGTTCGGGGTGTGAGTGGGGGGGGGGGGGGTGGGGGGGAGGGGGTGGAGGTATATTGGGGGGGGGGGGGGGGGGTGGGGGGGGGGGGGGTTATGGGTTGGGGTATTTGCCCTGGCAGGGATTTGGAGTAAATTTTTATTTTAGTATATATATATATTATGGGTGATGTGGTGTGTTGTATATTTTTAGTACTTTATATGTTAGTGGGGTTTTTAAGGGCCAATTTTGAGTTCAACATGTAGATCGAAAGATATCCTCAAACAAGAGTGTCATTTTTGCTTAGATATGTAAGGCTTTGGTCAATTTGCCCGGTCATTCTGTGTGTGATGTGTTGTGTGAGGGCTAGTGGGTGGCTGCTGATCACTGGATTTGTGGGCATGATTCTGCCACACCATTGAGCCGAAAAGCTAATTGGTTTGCAATATAGGGGTGTGGGTTGAGTCCAACCATATATTGGTGTGTCCTAGACTGTTGGGATGGGGATGGGCGGACACCCCGCTTTGACTGTTTGCACTCTACCGACTTGCACAAGCTTTTAAATTCTAAGCAACTTGTTGCGTATCTCCTGAAATGTGAATTCTGATTTAGGCACCTTTAGAGTGTCAAGAGAGTAGATTACACCTGTATTGAGTCGCCCTGGCTGTGGGGCAGGGGCGTATCAGTTTTGATAATAAATTGAACATAGAACCGCAACATTTTTGCTGAGGGTGAATAGCAAAATGCTTTTTCCAAGTAAGGTTTTTTTGATATGTTTTTGTTTATTGCGTTAGTGGGCGCGGAAATTGGATTATATCAATGAGAAAGGACTAAACTCCGTAACACTTTGTTTTTATGTTGACGGTACTGTGCAGTTTGGCTACATGGAGGGAGGAAATTTGCACTCAGTCGGCCATAAGCCTAAGATGTTGGGACGGCCATCCGACTATAATTGGAGTGGATTGGAAAAGGTATCTATTCTGTAGGCAAGTTCCACTCGTCTGCTTAAAAACAGTGGTTCCAGCACGGTTTTGTTGGGATGAGCTGCACACAGAGGTGCTTCCACACGGGGCGGATTGGTGGTGGCGTTTTTGCCGGAATGCGTTTTTCCTTAAGCCTAATGACCCGGTCTTTTCGTATGCAAAAACCGCCTTATGCCGGTGTATTTGGTAGGGGGCATTTTTCAATAGTCAGATCCCCACTAATATGGATCCGAAGTTCGCCTGCCCCGCAAAGACAATGTTGATAATACTGCAATGGGTTGGTTGTGGTGAATCAAACAGGAAACACGTGCGGGCCAGCAGAACGTGCATCTTGTCAACATGACAGAGAAGTAGTTAAGAAAGATGACCAGCATGTCCCGCGCTCCAGAGGATGCAATAGACTGTCTCTTATCAGTCCCTTTTAACGTAAACTTGTCGCTGTTGCATTTCATGGGGCATGCCTTGTAATGTGGTGTTTTTTTTGCCCTTCTGACATTGTGTTGCGGCCTTGGTGTCAGACACCACAAAACCAGCACATGGAGTCAGCTTCCTGTGCTAATCTCTATGGCTGGCTTTGTAAGCAGGAAATCCAGCTGTAATCTTGGCAAGACATGTGAAGGAGATTGCTCAAGCTATTCCCTCCCTGGCAAAGCATACAGACAGATCGTTTTGCGGTTACCCCTGTTACTTGTAACCCTGTGCTCCATCCCCTGGATAGATATTAGCTTGGCCCCAAGGTCTGGTCCCTATATGGATCTTACAAACCCGCCTGCGGGCAATGTTATCACGGAGTGGCGTTCCGGTTTCAGATCCCGCTGGGTGTTTTCCCTTAGCACCCCTCGAATTCGCTGTTTCCAGATTCGAATGAATCCCGGACGCGCCTTCCCAACAGCAGTTGCCCGAGACCCTGGGGGCTTTCCAGATGGAAGCTCAGTTCCTCATGTCCCGCTGTGGGAATGTCCAACACAAGGTTTGGATCTGCTCTGTGCTCGGCAGGTCGGCCCATGTGGGATCATCGAAAGCGCTCCGGACCATGGATTTCACAGCATGTGGACCAAGCAATTAAAAGCGCATCTGCTACCTATCCCCTTTGGAACTGTCTGCCCATGTTATTGCAGAATTGGTCTTTATAGACATCTGTGTCAACAGCTCGGTCTGTGGGACTTCTCTTGACCCATGTCCCATTTCCACTGTGTTACGTATTTTTCACCGTTACAACAATCTGGGTTTGATGGGACACTGGTAGGGTGTAGTTCACAAACGCCATCTCTGGCCTGTCTAGCTTGCCGGGTGGTTGGTCATTGCGCCAGCGGGGCCCGGACGCCTGCCGCAATACCGCCGTGGTTTTGGTGTGAAGTGGCGCTCAGCACGTGCCGCCAATGAGCCGGCGCCTACATAGTGATAGCGATTACATGACTATCGTCCTCGGGTCGATAGTACGATATCGGCAAGTATCAATAAGATATCCGATAGTCGATAATAGATTATCTCCGATGACCATGTAAAGTCTAGGGGGGAGAACAACACCCGTCATTCTTACACCCAAACATGAGGGAGATCTGGGAATTCACATCCACAACAGCTAACGTCGACAATCTTAGCAAGACAATTAGTTATAAAAGCCACAGAAAAAAAAATCACAGACCATTCACCTATCCCTGTCTTCACCACAGCATACCTTAAATCTCATGACCCACAAATTAAAAAGTTCCAATAAGCTGTATATTGAACCATCATTTTACTTGAACTGGACTTGAATCCCCTTCCTGGAATGCTGCATGAGCCCCTACCTGCAGACCCCAATTAAAAAGGCCGGAAAAAGGAGTAATTTCAACCACCATTTATTTGAATCTGGACATTAACTATATCGGTCCTGTACCTGCAGAAAGAAATAAAAAAAAAAAAAAACAAAAAAAAAAATAAAAAAAAAAAACAAAAAAAATAAAAAAAAAAAAAAAAAAAAAAAACAAAAAAAAAAAAAAAAAAAAAAAAAAATAAGAAAAACAAAAAATAAAATAAAAAAAAAAAATAAAGAAAAAAAAAAAAAAAAAAAAAAAATAAAAAAATATGACCAGAAACCTGTCCTGACCCACAATTAAAAAAATAAAGGGGAAAAGGATTTCTTTCAACCACCTTTTTTAGTTAAAAATGGCCCATTGAGTATACCTGTTCTGTACCCCCAAGGAGGGGCCCTATTAAAACCCTGTTTGACCCCAGTTTAAAAAAGTGAAAGAAAAAGGAGTTTTTAAAACCAAACCATTTTATTTGAACTGGACAAAAAAATAATCTGTCCTGGACCGCGTATAAACCTTTAAAAACCTGTTGCCCCACAGTTTAAAAAAGTGGGGGAAAAAGGAGTCTTTAAAAACCACCATTTTAGTTAAAAACTGGAAAAGGGGAAAATTCCTGTCCTGGCCCGCAGTATGCCCCTTTAAACCTGCCCTAAACCCCAAATTAAAAAGTGGGGGAAAAAAGGGAGTTCTTTGAACCCCCAATTTTTTTGGGAACTTGTAAAATTAAAATATATCTGTCCTGTACCGCAGAATAAACCTTTAAAAACCCTGCCCTGCCCCCACAGTTTAAAAAAGTCCCGGGAAAATGGGAAAGTCTTTAAATTTCACCCATTTTAGTTGAACTGGAATTGACTATACTGCCCTGGGCCCCCAGCATGGCCCCCAAACCTGTATGCCCCCCACATTTAGAAAGTGCCGGGAAAAAGGAGTCTTTAAAACCACCATTTTAGTTTCCCCCAATTAAAATTCCCTGCCTGGGCCACAGGCCCCAAAAAAACCTGTTTGAACCCCAGATCAAAATGGAAAAGGGCCCCTATGCTATTTTGTATAGTGACTCTCTTTTTAAAAATTTATTTTTTTGGTAACTGACATTTGTTTACAGAATTTATTTGGGGAAAAGGTTTTTTTTTATTTTTTTTCATTATTAACATTTTGTTTTTTTTTTTAAAGTTTGAAAAACATACAGCATACACTCCTCCTGCATTTTTTTAAAGGTATTTTTTCCCGTTAGATGTTTTAAATTTTTTCCGAAAAACCCCATAATTTAATAAAAATGTCCAAATTTCACCCCCAAAAACACTTTTTATTTGAAAAGGGACATTTGCCCCGGGTTTCTGAAAATGATTCCCCCAATCAATTAATGGTTTAATTTTTCCTCCAAATCCTTTTTCTTTGATTTGGGGACGGGACTCCCCTGGGTCAAATGATGCGACCCCTTGGGGACTCCAGCCCCAAAAAATTTTTAAAAGCCTAAATTGTGCAATTTGTGCCCAGCCCTGGGCCCCTTTTTGACACTACAAACCTCACAAAAAAATCCCTTTTTAAAAAATCAGTTTTTTTTGGGAAAAATTTTAAAAAGTCTCCTGATTGCCCCTAAGGTTTGAGGCCAGTGCTCCCGTCAGCCATTGTTAACATGGAGGTCCAGCTCCCAGCCCTTAAAAGTGGGTGCGGTGAGAGCCCTGGCTGGCGTCGCCCATTTGAAAACCCCGGTAAAAATGCCCTTATGAAGCAGCAACGAAAACATCGGGGAGGGAAGCAGAAGTGTGAGTAAGACCTCCAGCCTTCCCTTACACAGTCAAGACCTGGGTTTAGGCTTCCCCCTCCGTAGAGTGCGGGAACCAATTGAGTTTTCACTTGGAAAAATGGGGGTTTTAACGCTCCTGTTCCCCGGGGTCCCCTTTTCCCTTGGCATTTTTTTTCATTTTTACTCAACGTGCTGGGGGAAAATTGTCCCCCGGTACTTTGTTTTCTGCCCGTGCTCCATACTCCATGTCCTTGAATAACCTACATTGGTAAAGTTTTCCTGTACCCCCCCTTGTACAATTCAGGGGGGGGAATTTTTTTTTTAAAAAAAAACTAAGTTTTTTAGTATTTTTATTCTAGAAAACAATTTTTAAAATGGGAAATGGAACCCACCTGTCTTTGTTTCTCTTTTTTAATTGTATTTAAATGGGTTGTCTTAATACAGGGATTGATAGCTATTTTTAAAAGATCTTCCCAAAAAAAAAAGGCATTTTGCAATATGTGCCCTTTTAAACAGTGCCCAACTTTTTGGGTTTCTGACAGCCCCCATCCCCCTTGGCCCAAATTTTGCCCAAATTTTTGAAGAAAAAATTTTGTTGTTAGAAACAACTTTTTTTTAAAATTTTAAGGACCTGTATTTATAGCGGGCATGTCACACCCAAAATCCCCCCAAAAATTTTCAAAAGCATGACCCTTGAGCCCATTTTGGGACAATTGTGAAAAAACAAATGTTGTTAGAAACAACATTTTTTAAAATAGGCCTGTGTATTTTTCTTTTAAAAAGCAGCAGGGGAAAAAAAAATTTTATAAAAAAAAAAATTCCCCACCCAAACCTTTTTAAAATTTGGGAGGGGGGAAATGCCACTTAAAAGCCACTTTTTTCTGTTCCAAAGGCCCATGATTATTTGGGGATCTCACTGCAACATGCCCCCAAGAATTAAAAATATGAACTTTAAGCCACTATTAAAAATTGTGATGGAAAAAATCCCCACTTAAAAGCCACAATTCTTTTTCCAAAGGACCTAATTAAAAAGGCTGAAATTCACAGAAACATGCCTAAAAAACCATTGACAATGCGAAAATTTCAAAAGAAAAGGGAGAAAAATGAAATACGGGTGTTGTAATAAAACCCTTGCGTTTTTTCCCATCTCCTCACAGCACAACCAAAAAAAGGGAAAATTTTGGGAAAAAAAGGGGAATAAAAAGGGCAGTAAAAAATTTAATCTTTTTAAAAAATTTTTTTTTCAAAGAGGACCATTTCTTTTTTGAAGAGGAATGGGGAAGGGGGGCCGGAAATAGCCCGGTGCCCTCGGAAATTTTGGGGCCCACAACATAAATTCAGGACCCCATGCCTGATTCTTCTTGTTGAAAGTCAAAACGATCCACATTACCCCTGTGGAAAGCCGGAGGGTTTTTGTCTGTAATGACTCCTCCGGCTTGTGTGAAGGCCCGGATAAGATATGACGCTGGCTGCGGGGGGCAGGAAAAACCAACCTCTTTGCGTGGCGAGCGAGCTTGGGCCATTCGCCCCTTTTTGGGGTTTCCCAGAAGTCTATTGGGCCCGGAAACACAAAACCAAAAAAACCCCGGTTTGTTGGGGAGCAGAAAAGTCGTTCCCCCATGATCTTAAGCGGGTTTCCCCTGTGTGTTGTATGGGGCCCTGCCTTGCATGGTTGGTGGGTGGTAAATAAAGATTCCCAGAGGTCCCCCAAATTGGGGCTTTCGCCCCCCTGCCGGCTGCTGCTGCTGCCGCTAAGGCAAAATTGGCATCTATGCTGTCACGTCGTTTGAGGTTGTTACCGTGACATTTAAGAAACGTGAAGCAGCGCAACAGATGTCTCCAGTTGATCAATCAGAAAGGGTCTCCTTTTCCCCTGCTTTTACTCTCTTTTGGGTTTGGGTTTGGAAAGGGAAAATGCTGAGTTTTGTTTTGTACCCCGGGGATCCCGCAGGGGGGCCCCCCCAAGTAACCCGTTGTTTATTTTGATGGCCTTAATGCGAGGATCATGTTGGGGAAAGGGAAAAAGGGGCATCCCGGGACTAAAGTGAGAGATGGAGCCTTGATTTCCCCCAAACCTTGGGGCGAGGGGGGATAGAAATGAACCTTTCCTCATCTTTCCCCTCCGCCCAAATTCGCACCAACCCCTTTCCAAGGGCAGGGCGTCCCGGAAAGGGTTTGGGGTTAGGAATTTCCTCCTCCTCCGCTTCCTTCCGGCACAGCTTCAAAAACAGCCCTGACTTGCCTGAGGGTGATGGCCCCCTGGGGAGCTGTTTGCCACCTTTCCCCTAGCCCGGGGCCCCCGAACCCCTGCCTAAAAGAAGATCGATGAAAATTTTGAAACTGTCGGGCCTTGTGGAAATTTGGGCGGAGAGGGAAAAACTCCGTGTCCGCATCTGTGTTTCCCTCTCCCCCTCCGTCGTTTGGGGGGGACCCCGTTGTTTAGAGGGGTCCAACGGGTTTTGTTCCCGAATAAGATCACCACGATTTCTCAAAGCTGACAAGGGCATTGGGCCGCATGACCTTTTTTGGGGGGTTCTTCAAAATGGGAAGGATGGTGCAGGCTCTTTTTACCCGCACCCCCCTCTCGGTGGCCCCAACACCCCCAGGGCCCCACCGTGTTGTCAGGCCATGTGTCACTTGACTGCTAATGGCATTGCCTGCGTCCAATGCGGGGGCTTTTGGAGGGTGGAAAATTTCCCGCGGGGAGGGCGATGACGCTGCAACGCAGCCAGGCGGGGGAAAACGGGTTTCAAAGGGGGAAGTGCGAACTTAGCTTCGAGCCCTTTCCCCAAAAAAGGCAGTCCAGGGCCCAGGTAGCTCTTTAGAAAAAATTTTGGGCGGGAAATTTTGCCAGGCAAGGGGGTGTGCTACAGCCCCCACCCCTTTTTAAGGCGCCGGCCAGCAGATTTTGCCCAAATTTTGCATTCCACCTTGCCTGGCACAAGGTTCTTTTCACCCACGCCTCGGGGCTCATTGCGGGGGAGCCGTAA
This sequence comes from Phyllomedusa bahiana, assembly GCA_025379985.1. Classification (NCBI taxonomy): domain Eukaryota; kingdom Metazoa; phylum Chordata; class Amphibia; order Anura; family Hylidae; genus Phyllomedusa; species Phyllomedusa bahiana. The sequence continues at coordinate 27,913 of JAODAL010041042.1, forward strand.
AACGCTCCTGACCTTTTGTGTGGATGGTCTCCAAAACAAATTAATTTCAAAAAAAGGCCTAGTTTCTTGGGGAAAGTGATGCACCCAAAGGGCCTTGGCGGAAAGAGCCCTGACCATCCCTTTCGGTTTTTTAAGAGCCCGGGGCCCGGCCTGAGAGGGCCCCCGTAGGGCCCAGAGGGCATCCAACAGCTCACCCCCGTGGCTGGGCACAGAAGGGTATAACCGGTTGGCCGTGCTTTTCTAGTCCATGTGTCGGTGGCAATTTGGGCTTTCCGGGGCCCCAATGGAGAAATTTTCGCTTGAAAAATTTTTGGGTGACAAAGTTTGGGTGGCCATTGGGAGGGGCGGGTTTTCGGCCCAAAAAAAAAGCCTTTCTCGGCAAAATTGGTTTGGGGGCAGGCAAGGGGCCAAAGACGTGACGAAACCCCTTTTGTGTCCACCAGACGGAAAGGGAAAAATTTTAAAAGGCCCAAAAAACCCGGCAATGCCGGGCTTCAGGCTTTTGGCCCTTTTTGGGTGGTTTGGGTTAAAGTGGGGTTTCTTTTGCTCCCAAACCCGGGAAAACAGAAGGGTGGCTGCTAGACTGGCCGCTGAAAGGCAAACAGGTCGTTATTTCTGGCGGAAGGGGAAGGGGTTTTGGATGGGTCTCTGGTGGTGCTGGTGGTAAATTTGGGCGACGGCGGAGGTGATCCCCCGATCATGCCCCTTTAGGGCAGGGGGAGCCCCGGGGGAACGCTTGGGGGGGGTTTTTGGGGGGGAGGAGGGGGGGAGGTAGGGGGAGGGCAGGGGGGTGACAGTGGTTGGGAAGGCCGGGGGCGGTCTGGCCCTTTTTTTGGGAAAATGGGTTTTCTCCATTTCAAAATCATGCAAATTTGCCCGCATGTGGGTAGACATGTTGGTGGTGGTTAAACACCTAAGGTTTTGCCTCTCTTATGCGTTTATTTGGGAAAAGGCGGCATTTTGAAATCGCTGGGGGAATCAGAGGCTTGCTCAAAGAAGGCCCAGGGTTGAGAGGTCCTGGCCTTTTTGACGGCGAAAACGAGTAGCTGTGTTTCCGGGTGACCCTTTGGGTGGCGGAATCATTTTCAGCGGATTCTGCGGCCACCCCCTCCCTTTTTGAGGAGACCGTTTGCACACCCCAAACGTCTTCCCTCCCCGTCCACTGATGAAACCTCGCAAGCAAATTTGCTGAAAAAAACCACGTTGGATCCCCAATGTCGTTAAACATCATCCCTCAAAAAACGGGTGACTTTGGCCGGGGGGGGGGGCCTTGGGGGGGGGGGGGGGGGGGGGCATTCTGCATCCCGGAGCTGCGGGGTACAAAACAAGAGGGACTGCAAGGCTTTGCCGACCGCCCGGGATTTTTGCCAATTGACCCGGGTTCCCCTTTTTCCCCATTGATGAAAACAGTAAATGGGGGTCAGAGCAGGGAAAAAAACCTCTTTTGGCCTCTTGATCTTTTAACATGCCTTTTTGACCCCAAACCCCATTTTGTCACAAAGAGGTCTTCGAAAATGGATTATTCCCCAGGGGGGGTACATGAGTTGGGCATTTGGGCTGGGTTTTATGTTGGAAACCAGATGGGAAGGGTGCTGATGACGGGCATTTGTGGCCGTGTTTGGGGGGGACGAGGAGGTTTAAAACTGCTGGATGCAGGTTTCTTTTAACCCCTGAAAAAACAGATTGGGAAAGCTGTTCGTTTTCCCGAGATTCACAGGGCCCCGACCCCGCGAGACAGGCCCGCGGTCCCCGCAACTGGGCGATCCGCTTTGGGTTTGGTTTTTGTCGGCCCAAAAACTGGAAGGAGAATTCTCTGTACCTCTACCCCCATTTTCTTCCCCCTCTTGGGGTCGCTTACCACCCGAATGTCGCTCCATGTTTAGAAATATAAAAATTTTTAGAAGGGATGGAAGAGTTTTGGAAAGTTTTCTTATTTTAAAAGAGGAAATAAAGCTATTCTCAAATCCCCCAAAAACAAAACAAAATTGCTGGATTCAAAAAATTTTAAATTTCAAAAAAGATTTATCAAAAAAGCTTGACTGACAAAAAGTGAAAAAAACACCTGTCTGAAATGTATACGGAATAATAAAAAGGTATTTTTTTGGGACCTATCAAAATTTAATTTTGGTGGGCTACTAAATTGTGTATTCAAATTTAAATGCAAAGAAAAAAATTTTAAACAAAAACTTGGGCTGACCAAAAAGTGAAAAAAAAAAACCTGTCTGAAATGTATAGGATATTAAAAGGTATTTTTGGCACCCCAAACCCGTACACTGTGGTTTACTACAAAGTTGCTGGGTTCAAATTCAACTGCAAGGTGGCTTATCAAAACAGTGCCTGCCCCCAAAATGAAAAAAAAAAACGTATCCCGAAAAAGTTTACTGATAATAAAGGGTTTTTTTTTTGGCCCTAAACAACCTTTTGGTTTACTACAAAGTTGTGGATTCAAAAATTTAACTTTCAAAGTAGATCTATCAACAAAGGGTTGCCTGACCAAAAAGTGAAAAAAACACCTGTCTGAAATGTTAAAATTTTAAAAAAAAAACAAAAAAAAAACAAAAAAAAAACCTTTTAAAAAAAAAAAAAAAAAATACCAAAAAAAAAAAAGGATTTTTTGGATAACAAAATTTTAAACTGGCAAAAAGTAGATCTTTTCAACAAAACTTTGACTGGGCCCAAAAATGAAAAAAAAAACCTGTCTGAAAAAATTTTACGGTTTTTAAAAGGGATTTTTTTTGGGACCTATCAGTACCAAAAAGTGGTGACCACAAAAATTGCTGGATTCAAAAATTTAAATGCAAGGTTTGGGTCTATCAAAACAGGGTGCCTGGCCAAAGTGAAAAAAAAAAAGCATCTGAAATTTTATTTCTGATTTAAAAAAAGGGATTTTTTTGGGACCTATCAGTACACCTTGGTGACTACCCAAAAATTTTGGATTCCAAAAATTTTTAAAGGCAAAATAGATCTTTCAACAAAAGCTTGGGTGACCAAAAAATGAAAAAAACACTGTCTAAAATGTATGGATATTAAAGGGTTTTTTTGGGCCCCATTTTGTACACCCCGTGGTGGGTACAAAGTTGGGTGGATTCAAATTTTAAATGTAAAGGGTCTATAAACCCAAAATGCCTGCCCCAAATGAAAAAAACACGTATTGAAATTTTTATACTGTTTAAAAAAAAGGTTTTTTTTTGGCACCTATCAACCTGTGGTGGGCTACAAAGTTGGGTGGATTCAAATTTTTAAATGCCCAAAATAGATCTAACAACAAAGCTTGAATGACCAAAAGTGAAAAAAAAAAACCCGTCTGAATTTTATCCGGTTTTTAAAAAAAAAAAATTTTTTTGGCACCCAACGTTTCACCTGTGGTGATACAAAATTGGGGTTTGGGTTCAAAAATTTTAAAGCAAAGTAGATTAAACAACAAAGCTTTTTGTCACGTCAAAGGGGGGTGCAGGGAGCCCTAAAATGGAACCCCGCCCCCTGTCCCTGCCTAATTGACGTGCTGTTTTAGGCGGCAGATGGTAAACTGGGCGAAAAGTCCCCCTTTTGCTAAAGTGTGGGGCCCTGAAAGGGAGTAGTTTTTTTTTTTTAAGACAAATCCCGGGTCCCAAAATCAAAAAAAAAAAAAGGGAAAGCCAAAACCACAAAACGAACCAGAGGAATAAACGTAAACAAGCCGAGGTTTAAAAAGCCAAAAAAGGGAAGCAAAGCACAAAATCAGGGGACAAAACCGGAGTCAGGGGGAACAGGCCCAGGTCAGGTACACAGTAAGCAGAACACAAAATACAGAACAAAATAAAAAACTAGGGAGCCAGGAAAATTTTACAGGGCGGAAATCCCGCTTTCCGGGATTTAAATGGGATTCCTGGATACTGCCCCTGCAGCTTTATTGGAAACGGGGCCCCGGGTCCTCCCATTGGTGGTGCACTCACCCCCCGTCAGGGGTGGTTGGGCCCCCGTCATTCACAGAGCTGTCCGGGAGCAAGTGTATCAGGGAGGGAGGGGCACATCAGCTGTTGCAGCCTGTCCCGCGTTGAGCACAAGGTTAGCCCCGACAGCTTGACTGACCAAAAATTTAAAAAAAACACCCGTCTGAAAATGTTTACAGATTTTTTTTAAAAGGGATTTTTTTGGCCTTCAGTATACCTGTGGTGACTACAAAGTTGCTGGATTTTAAATTTTAAATGCCCCAAAGGGGGCTCTATAAAAACAGCTTTCCCGCGCCCCCAAATTTAAAAAAAAAAGTATCTGAAATGTTTTACTGATAATAAAGGGGTATTTTTTTTGGCCCTATCAATTCACCCGTGGTGATACTAAATTGCTGAAATTTAAATTTAACTGGCCCAAAAAAAAATTATCAACAAAGCTTTTACTGACCAAAAGTGAAAAAAAACCTTTTCTGAAATGTATACTGATAAATTAAAAAAGGGATTTTTGGCACCAATAGTAACCTGTGGTGACTAAAAGTTGCTGGATTCAAAATTTTAAATGCAAGGGGCTTAACAACACGCTGCCCGCGCCAAAGTGAAAAAAACATGTATCTGAAATGTATACTGATAATAAAGGGTATTTTTTTTTGGGCCCTTTTCAACCTGTGGTGACTTTCAAAGGTTTTGGATTTTAAATTTTAAATGCAAAGTAGATTTTATCAACAAAGCTTGCCTGGGCCAAAATGAAAAAAAACCGGGCTGAAATGGGATACGGAAAATTAAAAAGGGATTTTTGGCACCTATCGTAATGTGGTGCTACAAAGTTGCTGGATTCAAATTTTTAAATGCAAAGGGGCTCTATCAACACAGCTTTCCTGCGCCAAAGTGAAAAAAAAAAAGGGATTTTTGGGAAAAGTTTTTTGATAATAAAAGGGATTTTTTGGCACCTATCAGTACACCTGTGGTGACTACAAAAATTGCTGGATTCAAATTTTTAAATGCAAAGTGATTATCAACAAAACTTGAATGGGCCAAAAATTTAAAAAACACCGTCTGAAAAAGTATACGGTTTTTAAAAAAGGGATTTTTGGGGAACCCATCAGTTAAAACCTGTGGTGACTACAAATTTTCTGGATTCAAAAATTTAAAATGGAAAAATAATCTATCAACCCCAAAACTTGACTGACCAAAAATGAAAAAAAACCTGTCTGAAAAAAGTAAAAAGGATATTAAAAGGTATTTTTGGCACCTATCACTACACCTGTGGTGGGTTTCAAAAATTTTTGGATTAAATTTAACTGTAAAGTGGGTCTTTTCAAACAGCTGGGGCCCGCGCAAAGGGGAAAAAAAAACACGGGATCTGAAAAAGTTTATGATAAAAAAAGGTATTTTTTGGCACCTATCAACCCGTGGTGACTACAAAATTGCTGGATTTAAAATTTTAAATGCAAAGTAGATCTATCAACAAAGGGTTTACTGACCCAAAAGTGAAAAAAACCCTGTCTGAAATGGGATTTGGGTTTTTTAAAAGGGATTTTTGGAAACCCATCAGGGACACCTGTGGTGCTACAAAAAATTGGGTGGATACAAAATTTTAAATGGGAAAATAGATTTCAAAAAAGCTTGGGGCTGACCAAAAATGAAAAAAAAAAACCTGTTGAATGTTAAGGTTTTTAAAAAGGGATTTTTTGGGACCTATCAGTACAAACCCGTGGGGGACTTTCAAAGTTTTGGATTCAAAAATTTTTCTGCAAGGTGGCTCTATCAAAAAACAAAATGCCGCGCCCAAAATGAAAAAAAAAACGTATCTGGGAAAAGTATATGATAATAAAAGGTTTTTTTTGGACCTATCAACCCGTGGTGACTACAAAATTGCCTTTGGGTTCAAATTTAACTGCAAAGTAAGGGCTTTCAAAAAAGCCTTTTTACTGACCAAAAGTGAAAAAAAAACCTGTCTGAAAAAGTATACGGATATTAAAAAAGGTTTTTTTTGGGGCCCCCCCCCTATAGTACCCCCTGTGGTGCTACAAAGTTGCTGGTACAAAAATTTAAACTGCAAAAAGAATTATCAAAAAGCTTGGGTGACCAAAAGTGAAAAAAAAAAACCTGTCTGAAATGTTTTTCGGTATTAAAAAATTTTTTTTGGCACCTATCAGTACACCCGTGGTGGCTTTCAAAGTTGTGGATTTTAAATTTAACTGCAAAGGGGGCTCTATCAAAACAGTGCCCGCGCCAAAATTGGAAAAAAAACACGTATCTGAAAAGTAACTGATAATAAAAAAGGGAAATTTTTTGGGAAACCCAAACAGTAACCTCTGGTGACTACAAAGTTGTGGGTTCAAAATTTTAAATGCAAAGGGAGATTTTTCAACAAAGCTTTTTAAATGAAACCCAAAGTGAAAAAAAAAACCCGTCTAAAATGTATACGGGTATTTTAAAAAGGAAATTTTTTGGGCCCCAAACAGTTTCAAACCCGTGGTGACTACAAAGTTGCTGGGGTACAAATTTTTAAATGCAAAAATAGATCTAAACAACAAAGCTGGGAAAAAACCCAAAAATGGAAAAAAAAAAAAAACCCGTTTGAAAAATATACGGATATTAAAAGGGATTTTTGGCACCTATCACTACACCCGTGGTGACTAAAAGTTGCTGGATTTAAATTTAAATGAAAGTGGCTCTATCAACAAACTTTCCTGCGCCCAAAGTGAAAAAAAAAACGTATCTGGTAAAAGTATATGGGTTAAAAAAAGGTATTTTTTGGACTTTCAAAAACCCGTGGTGACTACAATGTTGTGGGGTTCAAATTTAAAATGCAAGGAGATCTAAACAACAAAGCTTGACCGACCAAAAGGGGAAAAAAAAAAAATGTTGGGGTGTATACGGATATTTAAAAGGGGGTTTTGGCACCTATCAGTACACCCCGTGGTGAAAACAAAGTTGTGGATTCCCAAAATTTTAAATGCAAAGTAGATTTATTTAAAAAATTTTTGTCCGTCAAGGGAGGTGCAGTGGCCCTAACTGGAACCCAGCCCACTGTTTCCCCGTACTTTTCGGTGCCTAGGCGTCAGATGGCAACTGGGCGACAGTCGTGCTCTGCTAAAATGCTGGGGGCGTTTTAGGAAAGTAGAAATTTGTAAGACGTCCGGGGCAATATCAAATAGGAACCCCCAAAACCACAAAACAAACCCGAGGAATTTAAAAGTAAAAAAAGCCGAGGTCAAAAGCCAAAAGGAAAAAAAAGCACAAAAACAGGAGACAAGCCGGGTTTAGGAGAACAAAAAGGGCCCAGGTCAGGTACACAGTTTAAACAGAAAAAAAAATACACAGAACAAGTAACACTAGGTAGCCCGGGAAAATCAAAAGGGCACAGTAGCTTTTAGGGGGTTTAAATGGGATTCCTGGGGTACTGCCCCTGCAGTGATTGGAGGGCCCCCGGGTCCTCCCTTGGCTGGTGCCCCTTTGCCCCCTGTCAGGAGTGGCTGGGCCCCCGTCACTCACAGAGCTGTCAGCGCAAGTGTATCAGCGGGGAGCGCACATAGGTGTTGCAGCTTGTCTGCGTCTGAGCACAGCTAGCCATGACAGCTTTACTGACCAAAATTGAAAAAAACACCTGTCTGAAATGTATCGGATTTAAAAAGGGATTTTTTTTCACTATCAATATTCCCGTGGTGACTACAAAGTTGTGGATTCAATTTAACTGCAAGGTGGTTAAACAAAAAACCCGGCCTGCGCCAAAATAAAAAAAAACGTATCTGAAATGTATATGATAATAAAAGGGTTTTTTTTGGGACCTATCAACCCGGGTACACAAAATTGCTGGATTCAAAATTTTAAATGCAAAGTAGATCTTAAAAAAAGCTTGACTGACAAAAATGTAAAAAAAAAAAGTCTGAATGTATACGGAATTAAAAGGGATTTTTTCACCTATCAGTACACCTGTGGTGGTACAAAATTGCTGGATTCAAATTTAAAGCAAAATAGATCTACAACAAAAACTTGACTGACCAAAAATGAAAAAAACACCTGTCTGAAATGTAACGGATATCAAACGGTATTTTTTGGGACCTTCAGTACACCCGTGGTGACTACAAAGTTGTGGATTCAAATTTTCTGCAAAAGGGGGCCTATCAACACAGCTGCCTGCGCCCAAAATGAAAAAAACACGTATCTGAAATGTATACTGAAATAAAAGGTATTTTTTTGGGGCTTATCAACTGTGGTGACTCAAAAATTTCTATATTTTAAAAATTTTAAATGCAAGGTGGCTCTTCAACAAAGCTGGGTCGGGAAAATTGAAAAAAAAACCATCTGAAATGTATACTGAGAAAAAAAGTTTTGACCCAACAAATAGTGCAGTTACTAGAAAAGATCTATATCCTAATTAAGGCATGCAATGTCTAAAAAAAAAGTTTTGGCTGTACATTTTCCCGTATCCTTTATAAGGTTT